>CAWUFW010021137.1:0-129591 GCA_963921515.1 Calotriton arnoldi
GTCTCAGATTTTACATTTCCACAACACTTGGGTGCATCGAAATACAGCACCTATGGACTGCACAGTCAAGATTGGGGCAAATTGCTCCTGATTTCCATGATAAAGGTGAAACTTGTGCAACTTTTTTTTTTTAACTTTGGTTCTTCTTGGTTAGGGGGAATGAAAAAGGGATTTCATAGTGCTACATAAGAAATCCAATTAGCTTTGTTCAAAAATGAAAAGTGAAACAATGTTACTTCTGCAATTATGGAAAAGTCACCTTTAACTGGAGCAGAACTGCTGCGGTCACATAAGAAGCCCTCATCAAGAGCTAACAGTCTAACACATTCTACAGATGGATAGCTATCCGGACAAGGCCATACATCCATTGATATTCCGCCCCATCTAAGCTACAGTCAAACTCAAGGATCCTACAACACAATGTTAGCCACACCTCATATCCGATCTTCATTTCTAACCTTATTATCTTTTGCATAAATGTATAGAGGAGATGCAACCAGATAACCACTCACACAACCGCAAATTCACAATGCCAATCCTGAATACTTGGATTACATGTCTATAAGAAAATTTGCCTGTAGACACAATCACCATCTTCTTGTGTTCTAGTTAGAGCAGTGGAAAGGTAACAGTCTGTAGACTTCCTTACATTATACAATTTAGAAGTTATAGGTATTCTGGTAAATAGCAGCACAACTAAGGCCATGGATGAGTCCTAAGGTCCCCTCAAAGAGACTTGCTTAGTGGAATGTGGTATGTAAACATCACCAGCAGAACAAATTTGAAAAAGAACAGGTCTTTGATATAAGGATCTGCAGGGTCCAGAAAGCCTTTCAAAACAATCGAGAACCCCACACAACTTCTTTTCCAAACTAAGAAAATTAATTCTGTGTTAATCTTTTCATGTAAGAAGGGAACACCAATTCTTGAACAGCAGTCTCCTCCCCATTCTGGAATCAGTGACTACTTCAGACGCACAACCGCGGCGCGAATTCCGCCGCGGTGCGGCGGTTTAAACGAGTGGGCGGGGCCGCGTCGGCCAACGGACGTGCGCAGCACTACCGAGGTAGTGCTCGCGACGGCCGTTGGCCGACGCGCGCAGCGAAGGCAGGAAAACGATCACCTTATGAGACACAGGACACATGACTGATCAACAATGGTGTTTGTGCAATCAATGTCTGCCTATAGCAGCACAAGATGTACATGTGGTAAAGACAGTGGTCATAAAACTTGACAAAATGTTGCCTTTTGGCCACTGCAGTGCATCCACATCAGATGAAAAGAATGGGGATTTTAATCAAATAGAGAGAGCACATGAGGAGACCAGGACTATGGAAGAAGGGTATAGAAGTACTGCAAAGAGACTCCATATGCATAGTGAGAAAGGGATGCGTGGAGTGGGATGAAACAGGCAAGGGATTGGAAAACTGAAAAGGGCCGCAGGAGAAGGGGACTGTTTAAAAGCAAACTAAGGGAGAGCATGAGAGGTTAAAAGCGGAGTGGGGGTGAAAAAATATTACGCACCGGGGTGCATCTAATAAACAGATGTTACCTGATGTAGGTGTTTTTAAGACACTATGGTTTGACTAGCGAGACTTCAAGACCAACTGGAGAATGGAATGAGATTTGGAGAGAAATCAAGGGATACTAGTGAAAGTAACTAATCATAGCAAGTTAGAAGTCGGATTCGTGAATGGAAAAATGCCTAGAGAAGATCCTATGAAAGCAGTCAACTATGCTCTCCTAGCTGTACTGTCAAACAGTCCCCCTTACTGTCTCCTTTCACCGCGTTGAAACCTTTTCATGCATAGAACAAGCTGTACAGATCTGAATGGAGGGGAGCTGGGGAATGTGGGTGGTAGGGTTACAAATGAGAATTCCATAAGAGATCATAGCATGTAGGAGGACCCAGTCACAGCCCAACATTCTATTCCCCTCTGTCCTTACTCCGCCCGATATGCCAAAAAGAAGCAGCAAGCATCTGTGTATCATAAGCCAAACACACATTATACCAGGAGCTTGTTCATTTTTATAGGCCAGGTCTGTGCAATCAAACACTATTTGTAAAGTGCAGCACTGTCACCCCTAAGGGTATCTGGGCACTGGGGGTGACATGCCTCAGTTGAAGAGTAGGTCTTGAGTTTCTTCCTGAAGTCTGCCAGGGAGGGTGATGTTCGGAGGTAGAAGGCCAGGTTGTTCAAGGTCTTGGCAGCGATGAAGGACAAGGAGCAGCCCCCACTAAGGCTGTAACAGATGCCGGGGGAGGGAAGCTTAGTCAATGGTTGGTGTAGGATGGTCATTGGTTGTGCAGAGGTTTGTAGCCGTGCGTGAGGATCTTGAACTGGCATCTCTTCTGGATGGGTAGCCAGTGGAGTTATCTGATGTGAGGGGCGATGCTGGTCTGTTAGGGGAGGTACAGGATGAGTCTGGCTGTGGTGCTCTGTATGGTTTAGAGTCTTTTGAGGAGCTGGGTAGACATGCCAAACTTTCAATACTTTCTGCTTGTTAGGACATACAGGTGGCAATGAAGGTCATTCCCCTCAGCATGCTTCCATGCTAATCTAAATGCAAAAGGTTACTGTGCATGTCAGAGTCCTTTTTTCAAACCAAAGAAACCTAGCCATTAAGAGCTGCATACAATGCCAAAGTTGTTAACATCCTGAAGATCACAAGCTCAATATAAAAGATATATCACAATTAACTGAAAACTTGACCCTTTATGAAAATTTGAGCAATCATACCTTTTGGTCTTTCTGCCACTCATTTTGGCATCTTGACCAATTACTTTAACACTTTCACCACTTTCTAGTTCACATACTCACTGGCAAACATCGTAAACCTGTGTCGTCTTGTGATAATATATTCATCTATTATGAAACAAAAGAAGGCATTATGGGAAATGGAGGCTTCCACACTGCATGTATTAAAGAGGATCGCATTGTATTATCCCATTTTTAGGTCTCGCCTACGCAGCGCGCATGCGTTGCATAGGAGGGCCTTTAGCCGTCGCTCTGCTCATTTTCAAGCACACACTCGTGCTTGTGGCGGCATCCACCTTGCGGGAGCGAGCAGCGGCGCGCATGCTAAGTGGCTGTTGCTCGCTCCCACAAGGCGGATGGTGCCACAAGCACGAGTGTGCTTGAAAACAGCTGCATTAGTCATTCCCTTGTGCACGGCTCTCTCTCCTGAAACCAGCTGCTGTTACACTTTTAGCATTAGTCATTCCCTTGTGCACTCTCTCTCGCTTTCTCTCGTTATTTTTTTGTATTCCCCCCCTCATTCACTCTGTCTTTTGCTCGCACTCTCTCTCGCTATTTCTCTCTTTTTTTTTTTATTCCCCCCCTCATTCACTCTGTCTTTTGCTCGCACTCTGTCTCTCGCTTTCTCTATTTATTTTTTTTATTCCCCCACAGGACAAGGCAACATGGACATAATTTACTAACAATGCTTAAATGTACTTTTGCTACTTAGCATAAAATGCATGCACATGCATTTTGTTAGTTTTAAGCGCTTTTGAAAAATTAATGGAACTTTGAAACAATGCCAAAGCTGTGGTTTAAATAAACCTTCAACTGCAAGACAGCAGTTAAACAACCCTTTAACAAAAAAGACCAATTTTTTAAGTTGGAGGCATTGCTTTGTGCTGTCGTGTTTGTAAAAGTCTCGGGGAGTTATGTATACATTATGCTTTAAAGAAAATAAAACCGTGTTAAAATTCAACATGGAGGAACGGGGTATGTCTTTTTCTTTTAGCGTAATTTTATTATCTTATTCGTGGTTTTTGCTTTGGGACTTTATAATTTTGTCCCTCGCTTTCCTGTGAGAGCGTGCAGATTCGTGTATAAAACATTTGCCCATCTGAAGCGTTTAGACAATTTTAAATATTTTTAATATTACTGCAAAGTGTTTATGAGTTGGGGTAAAACGGGCACGCATTTCTATCTTAAGGTCTCTATCTTAGGCGAGACATAAAAAACACCAGTTTTAAGAATTCGGAAAGTATGTGGCTTAACTGTTTGAGCTGCCAACTTTGGAACTGGGCAACTTGGTTTGAGTTTGTAAGTAAGCGTAATATCCTGTGCTTGTTGGCAAATAAATTCCTTAGTCGCCCATGCGAAAAAAACAGAATACTGCATCAAGTGCAAACATGCAGATAGCGCCGCTTCCCCGCAGTTACATTAGAATGCTGAGGTTAGAAGTGTCAGCAGGAAACAGACCAGCGGCGCCAGTGTGGCACAAGCCAGACATAGCCCTCCTCCTTTATTCCTGTTTCCCCTCAGCAGAGACTTTTGTTTACGATCACTTGCTAACACTCCCATCCCCCCTAAGCCTGTCCTTTCTACTGCCAGACCTTTACCCCACTGTTATAAAAGGGGCTTAATTTTAGCCAGAGTATGGCTAAACGCGCTGAATAAAATCCTCTAAAAACATTACACATTACATAACACGTAATTGTTATGAAGGAAAAACAAATACTAAACATGTTAGGCTGTTAATTAAAACAAAATAACACATTTAAAGAAAAATACATATGTTCTGCTTCGCTCTACCTAGTAGTACTTATAAGGTCCCAAAAGCAAAACCTATTGCCATATACAATAGGACCTTATAAGTGTTTAGTTATCCAGCACAATATCCTTATTGCAACAACATCAACTGTTGCATAGCTAAACACTTATAAGGTCCCAAAGGCGAGACCTATTGGCTATGCCAATGCTTGTTTCTTTTTATGTTGAATTTACTTTCTGTGAAGCATTTCGTCTTGGAAACAACATGTAACTTTAAGCTACCTTGTATACACACAATCTAGTCAATGAAATATGCACAAATAACACTTTTTAAAGTTTGTTGAACGCTCATGAAGACAGACTGAGCATCTGTTTCGTATGCTGTTTTTTTGTCGTCACCCTGACATATTATTTATGTACCAAAAATACTGTTGTGGTCAAGTGACCAAGACTCTGTTGAGTCGAAACGCGGTATCCTTCAACTACCGATAATAAATTATCACTACTTACACAACAACTCCGGAGTGGCTGGTTCTTTTCCCGGGACGTTTTTGGGAATTGTTTTCTCCTGTATACAACAGCGGCGGCGGCGGCTTTCGGTAAACCAGCCCCGAACCGCTTGGCTGGGCGTCCTCATCTTCGTCGACTTTTCTTTTGGAAAACTACTAACAGAGGACGCCCGCCGGTTACCGGGATGTGGTAAGATCAACCCCCCCATCTTAATAGACTACCTGGGACATTGTGTCCGCCACACGGGCGAACCCCCCTTTGCAGGGAATCGACAAGGGAGCCAGAACTGAACATTGGAACTTTCCATTAACCTGTGTGCACGGGAGGACTGTCTCCGTGTTATGTTGTTGAAGCGAAACCAACAAATAAACAACACGATGGCAGTCAAATTTTTGAAGGGACGAGAAGCATCAGTTCAGAAGATTTTTAAACCAAGTGGAGGTGGCAACAAGGCTACTCCACTAGCAACTGGACGAACAGGGATCGTAACAACTGTCAAGCAGAAAGGTTACCTTCTAGAGAGAGTATGGAAAAGAGAGACAAGTCGCTGGTGGGAAGCAAATTCACTCCAGAACTACTTGGAAGTCGGACGTATTCCTAGAGGCCTATGTATCTTTATCATTCCGACTCTGGCTAATCCTAAACCACAATTATCTGAAAATACAACTGCCTGCTCCAGAGTGATGTTGGAGATTCTAATCCGCCTCGCATGGAATGACGGCCCCCGGGGGAAGTGAAGGTCGCAGACCAGTCTTCCCCCGGGGAACTTCGCGCGATGGCCGGTAGGACAAGGTGGGGGAGGGATTAGAATAGATTTGGGGAAGGAGTGGGAGGGTATAAAGGTGTCAGGGGAGGAGGATCCGGCCTCTTCCTGACATCTGGCACCACCGGGAGGGCAGAGGAAAACTTAGTGAGTGGAAAGTTAGCAGAGGTTAGTGGGGATAGCGTGGGGGCAGTGCCCAGGAGTCGCGGGGTTTAACATTAGGCATAGGTTTCGCCCGATAGCATGCTAATGTGGGGCCAGGGGGCGCAGGGTTCGGCATTGGTTTTCCCCGATAGCAAGCAAATTTGGGGCCCAGGAGTCGAGGGGTTTAGCTTGGAACAGGTTTCCCCCGATAGCAGGCTAATGCGGAGCCTACCTCGACGAGCGGGGTGGCTCCGGTGAGGGCAGGGCGAATCTCGGGAGGCCTGGTATTAGACCAGGTGAGGGGTCAGCGGGATCTGTCCCACGCGGTGCACCCGGGGGCCGCAGCAGCGGGGGCAGCATGTTAAGGCGAGCCGCCACGCGCTATAATGGTGTCCGGGGGCGGGGCCAGTAGCGATGCAGCTTATGGAGCGTGCGGAGGCAGGGGGAGAACCCGCCCGCGAGGCTCCTTTATCTATCTGGCAGCCGCGATGCGGAGCGGGGGAAGGAGGCGATGACAGGAGCCGGCAACATGAAAGGGGGCCGGCGGGGTCCAACAATATAGGAGTTTTCTGAGGAGGTTGGGCCTTCGGCACCCTCCCCCCCCCTCGGAAGCAGTTCCCCACGGAGGTATCATGCAGACTGGTGCCCGCACGTAAGACGCCCAGAAGGGCTGGGGGCCCAGGTATGGGGAGGTGCGGGCAAGGGGATACGAGGCGCAATCCATGGTGGGGGAGGGAGGCGTCATCAGGTGTGGAGCGGCAGGCGGCAGCTGGCATGGGGGGGGGGGTGACCCCTCAGTCGGCACAGCAGTAAAGGGGACTGGGGCAGGGGTTAGCAGGGGGCCTGGGTTTGCAGACAGCCGGGTCCAGCCGGCACAGCGGTAAAGGGGACTGGGACTGGGGCAGGGGTCAGCAGGGGGCCTGGGTGTGCAGGCAGCCGGGCCCCGGAGTAGGTGAAAGGGACTGCCAGCACGGCATTGAGGCCCGGTGGTGCTCAGGACCCACCAGGTTGGAGCAGCCTGGTGGGGGGGGGGTTGATCAGGACCGGCAAATGAGGCTGGTGGTAAGGGGACGGAGCCAGCGGGGCGCACAACGGCCCCGGGACAGTGGCCAGAAGCAGTAGGGGGGTCCGCGGCGGCCTACCCTCCAACGAGGGATCGCGCAGCGCATCCTACTACATTTGAGTGCAATTGGATAGAATGGCGCGGATACTAAGTGTATTAAGAGGTGTGTGCGACGATGTGTGGGGCACAATGGCGGGCGAGGAGGAGATGGTGCTGAGTGATGGGGGATGAGAGTGTGAATGAAGGGAAGTACGAGGAGTCACTGTGGCCTAGCAGTAAAGCCTCTGACTCCTACTCCAAAGGTTACGGGGTGCAAACTCTGGTGTTTCAGGAGTTGTGGTTGGCGTGATAGAAGGCTGAGTGATGAAGGGAGGAGGCTGGAGGGAGGTTTCGGGGGGTGAGGAAAGGCAACCAGAATGATTGGTGTGTTGCAGGCGGCAAGTGCGGCCACAGACGAAGTGGAGGGCAAGGAGCAAAGAGGAACAGCAGCGCCGAGCAAGGACGAGGAGGTCTTAGGGGGACACTCAGGTAATGGCAGCTGCGTTGCCAGCGTGGGGCAAAAGGGAAAGCTGGCGCCAAGCGTTTGTAATGGAAAGGCGGATGACAAGGGATGAGGGGACCAAGAGGTCAAAAGAAAATCCTGCCGGTCGGTGGGTGTGTGTGGGGAGCTGGGAGAGATTGTTGAATAAAAACAGGTGCAGCTGCGGCGCCTGTGTTGGCAAAAGGAAAACTGGTGTAAAAGAGCTTGGTGGGAGCCGGGGGTCCAGACGGACATGGTTGGAAAGCCCAAGGGGAAAGAGGATAATATAGTGGGTCTAGGCATCACAAATTGCCAGGCGCGGAAAAGGAGTGACGAAGGGGCCGAGGGTGCCCACTTATCATGGAACTCTGCTTTCCGGAGTTATTGCCAGCATTTTTACGGCGTGTGGCTTGGGGGCAGGGAAGCGCCCGGCAGAAACTCGTGGATATTAGCCATAAGGCACGGCGAATTGGGGACTGTTTTGCCTAGCCAAGTTACAAGGGGGAATATACACCAAAGGGGAAGGGGAGCAGGAGTTATGAATGCAGGTGATGACATCGACACAATACTCAGCATCCACACGAAAGCCAGGGCGGGCAAATGACTTATCGGCCCCTTTCAAGGGGACCACTTAACAGGGAGCGGAAGGGTCTAAATTGGGGGGCAGGGGGATCGGGTTTCGTTGGCGGTCGAAAACAGGCAGGTTTCACCACAGGGGACAGTGGAGACCTTTTCAAAACGGTTCTCTGTGACGGACAACCATGTAAATTAGGAATGAAGGGTACCAAGAAAAAGGAGAGATATGACTCTCACGAGGTTTCACTTTTGGCTATCCTGGAAGAACAGGGGAAGGCTAATAGGGGAGGGGGACAGTCCGGGCCAAGGGGCCCTTACCCGGTTAGTTGAGGCCATGGGCCCATGGCGCTCGAGGTATCCTGATAGGTAGCCGGTACTACGGTGATTAGTGCGGGGTTTATCGAAGGTTGTTGGGTAGGACAACAAGTCCATGGGGGCATAGGAAGGCAGACGAGCTGTAGTCAACTTGCACATTGCCACAGGGGTAGCAGCATATGGGAAGGATGCCAACAAGGGCATGTCTTGCTGGTCCGGTACAGACGGTTTCCTTAGGGGAGGACTTGATCAATTTATCTTCAGGGACGGCGCATTAGAAAGATGTACAGTTTATTGGGCAAAGACAGGGGGAAGTCAATGAGTTTGGCCCAGTGGATGTCCCCAGGGGCGGTATGCATCGGTGGAAGATGCCATTCGCCTGGGGGGGGCGAGTGTGTGGACGGGAGCAATAATGGTGTGGTATGATGTCAAGGCGACTACTTCAATAATGCCTATACACCCATGGGGTTTCGCTGGTATGCAATTTGATGGGGGCATACAGGTGGGCAAGGACTTGCCAGGGGGCCGGGCATGCTATGGGGCCCTTGTTTGAAATGTTTTAGCACACTCAGTGGTGTTTTTCACAAGGAGCAGTGGGCTCTGGGGGAGCCGCAGTAACTGGGCGGAAGTTGTTCTGAAGAAAGGGAGCCCACGGGGAGGGTAAAGGGACAGGCCAACACTTCGGTGAAGTAACGCAGGTATGGGGTTGACCTTGGCGACGCGCGAGACGGCTGGGCCCAAGGCAGTTGCACGTAAGGTGGTAGCTGAATCTGGACTCTTTACAGTGGGGGGGAAGCGTTTTATGTAAATGGGAAAGGAA
This sequence comes from Calotriton arnoldi, assembly GCA_963921515.1. NCBI lineage: Eukaryota > Metazoa > Chordata > Amphibia > Caudata > Salamandridae > Calotriton > Calotriton arnoldi. The sequence goes on from CAWUFW010021137.1 coordinate 9,220, forward strand.
GACACCCAAGTTTCTTTGCTGTAGGTTGTGGGCGAGAGGAGAGCTGAGATGAAGGCAGGGTAGAAGGGGATGGTGGGAGGTACATAAATGGGAGGCAGGATGGGTGTGAACAGAGAGAACAATTGTCTATGCCCAGGAGGGATAGGGCAAGGGCAGGCCTGCCATACCATGGGGTGAGGATTTCGCTGGGGAAGGCAGTTTTTGGGGGTGGAAAAGGTTGGCGGATTGCAAGGGTGTCATAGGTTTGTGGAAAGAGGACGTGGTCTGGCAGGTGCAGAATGTTAGACACAGCAAGAACTTGTAGAGTGTGGCATGGGTGGGGACGGTTGATGGATGGGGAGTCGGCCATCACACATTGGTTGAATCAAGGGGAAGATGGCATTATTGCATTTTTCCCGGGGTTGGAAGAACTGGAGGGCTGGGGTGTGAAACTTGGAAACGGGACGGTTCAATATGGAGAGCAGGGGAGTTTGTGAGAGGCTAGCGTGTTTGAGTATGGCGGGGGGGTTTTGACAGAGAGCGCTGATGACTCAATTGAGGGTAGGCATGTATGGGGGAGGTGCTGGGGGCAGGGACGTTTAGGGATTTGGTTGAGTCGTGGTTAATTTGAATGAAGTGGCCAGTGAAAGTGGAGCGTGGGTTTGATAGAGAGTGGGAAGAAAGCAGAGGGCCTGATATGAGACAGGCAGGTTTGGGCCAGGAAGGGGACTGCCTCTAGTTGGGGAATTTTTTCCCAGGATTTTTAGGTAAGCCCACATGAAGCGAGCTGGGGCCAGACAATTGGGGTAGGCATGTCCTACGCATTAGGGCTGTGTCGGCGGTGTTCAGGATGGACCATGAGGGGGGGGGGGCTGAATTCGAAGGATGGGAAGTTGGGGGCCCACACAATTGTTAGGAGAAATATGGGTACCAAGTGGGTGTTTTTGTAGGACTGGAGTTATAACAGAAGGTGCGGGGGCTAAGTAAAAGGGGAATAAATGATTACAGACCTAATCGTCTTCTTTTATACTACAGGATGCGGGAAGACCGGGAACCAAGATGGTTACCTGGATAGATGGCGATTCGCTCGTGCATTGGGCAGACAAGGATGCGGACCAGCAGGTGTACGGACGTAACCGGGCTGGCGAAGCAGCCACCTGGAGGTGGCATGGTGGGGGTAAAGTGGAATGCATTGGGGGGCGTTGTTGTCAGAACAGACGAAATAGGGTCGGAAAAGGAACTGCCCAGACATGTGTGATACACGTGGGAGAGAACGACATAATGCGTCAGTCTGGACGGACATTAAGCTGACCACATGCAATGGGCTCTGGTGCAATAAGGAGGAATTTGCTGAAATTTGGTTACTTTGACGAATGGTGCCTCACAGAGGATGGAATGGGGGGGGGGCTGCCGTGCATGCAGCGAAGGGTACGGTCCGTAGGTACTGGGACAGGATCATGGTGGGGGTTTTTGCCAGACAAGAATTATGAAGGTTTCTTGCACAGGGGGAGTTAAGGAAGAACAAGTGTTTTTTTCAAAAACGATGGTGTGCACCTTTCGCTGTCGCGGATTGGTGCAAGATATGATTGGATCGCAGGATACAGTTGGTAAGTGGTGGAAGGAAATCCACATGGGGCCGCAGGGTCGGCTGAAGGGAGGCGAAAGGTGCACAGGTACTGGGGGGTGGCGCAGGTAACCGCCCTAAGGGGGTTCCCTGGTTGGCGGTATTTTGGAGAGGTGGTGAGTCCCATACGGGCGAATCCACCCCTCGGGGGGGGGAAAGGGTACACAGGTGACTGATAGCGGGGCGCGGGAGGCAATGAGCAATGAAGGAAATTCAACAGAGGATGCTTGGAGGGCAAGTGAAGGTGAGAATGGGGAGATGAAGGAGGTCACCGAGTGAAAGGGGAAGAGTCAAACAGGTGAGATGGTTTTGAGAGTGGTGAAAGGAGAATGAGTCGGTATGGGATGGAAAAGTATATTCTTGCAATTATGTACCGTTAATAAAGTTGAAATGTTGCAACCTTGTCCTAATAAAATGGCCTTTTACGCTTCAAGTAACACCGTGGAGTGTAGTTATTGCGCGAGGAACACAAAGAACTGATATCACAGATCCAAACCATATTGGATGAGTTAAAAACAGAAGACGATCAAGAATTAGTACAAACGGGGGGCGCGGCTTGCCACGATGTAAGATGGCCGCAATATAGAGTAGCTCTGCTGAGCCACCCCCGTAATCCCCTAGTCCATCCGACATACATCTGCCCTGAGCAAGCAAGCTGCGAAGGAGCATGCAAGACAACGACCCGGAGTGAGCGATGTCTCGGCGGGCTGTCGATGACCAGTGATTGCGGAGCGCTGGTCAAGAAGAGTGCGGGCCCAGAAGCAGTGGCATCGAGTGGAACTGATCGAAGACGCGACCGGGGGGCGGGGCTCCCCCGACTGGGCGCTCGGTAAATTATCCGAGAATTAATCAAGGCCGCGCCGGGCCAGACCTCGGTCTGCCGGTGTAATCACGGAGGCGGACCCGGAGCAAAGAGATAAGGGAGTGAAGGAGCCTGAAGCAAGCGGTTACACCGTTTGGCACCACTGAGAGAAGGGCCCAAATCCGATATCACCGGGGGAAGGACTAACGGCCCAGGACAAGCGAGCTTGCGGTTAGCTCTGTTGGCGGGACCCATCTGCTACCAGATCGAGCAAGACAGATACAACAGGCCCTGAGCTGCAGTCACTGAATCATCCCAAATCAGTAGTGGCATGCAACAACGGAGATAGGCACACAAGAGGTGAGGAGATGTGCCTATAACCACAAGAGTGTGAGCCCACTAATTAAGGAGTGGTCAATTTGTAAAAATGCCTTTTGTTTTTTTGGTCTCGCCTAGGCAGCGCATGTGCTGCATGTGCTGTTTCGAAGAGACATGTAGTATCTCAATATGGGCTTCAAAGAAGCACCCATCTTTTTCATTGGTTCCTCTTACCGTCCTTTAGAAATGCTGGCATATCATTGGCGAATAAACTTAGTAGTCCCTCCTTTTGCTCCGCCCTGGAGACTGACCCTGCTACATGAATCCTTTCAATGTTTTCTTACAGTGCACTACTTTGTCTTTCGCTCTGTCCTTGCTGCTGCTCCCAGTATACTTAATCTCCCTGCATTTCCCAGAACACCTCCCGCACCACACAGCTTGTTTGTATTCTGAACTGCTGCTCTTCACTCCCTCTCATGTGCTGCAGCTGCCTCCTCCTCCCTACACCTCCCCACCCCCATTTAAGGACCTGACGAGGAAGCTGACATTTTTTTTATCAATTACTGGCTTGTTTTTGGTAGCAGTTTTTACACAGCGCAAACACGACCAGTTAGGCCACTTCACTCACCTCCCGGCCTATTTGCCAGCACACATGGACTGGACGGATTCTCTGTCAAACTAAAACCTGGCACCTCGCACCCAGATCTGCACTCTACGAGCAGCAGTGCTGTGGTTCAGTGCCTTGAGGACTGACAAACACTCGTCAGCTCAAAGGTCACTGGTCTCACCCCTTCCCTTTACGCACACGCTGTGAGATAGTGGGGGCACAGACACTCGTGCAAAACTGTAAGCTGTGTGTAATGCACTGTGGAGGCGATTGACAGTGCTGTGGAGAGGGGCTGAGCTCCACCAGCCTGATGCACCAGCGGCCAGTGTTATGCGGTGAAGTTGGTAAAGAATGCCGCACAAGTGTTTCATGCTTTTTACTCACTAAACTTTCAATGCGCTGCGTATGTTTAACATTTGCACTTGAGCACATTTGCAAATAGGCTGATCTGAGTATGAGCAGGTGTGCACATTCTAGTACAGCAAAATTAATGATTTAGGCATGTGGGAAAGTGTTTACATTACGCATGGCCTCTTTTTAACTTGTACATAAATACATCTGTTCACATCTGAGTGGAAATGGAAAGCCCCTCTGCCTTACTGCGGCAATAAATGAAATGCCTGTCGGCAGTAACCCAGACACTGCCCTCTCAGATCAGGTTTCTCTAAGGGACCGGCCCACAACCCTTAAACCTTTCAACCGATCTCATGGTGTTTTTATCTGCATCCCCTGGCCTTGGCGAGCCCTCCCACCTGGAGGAAGTGACCCGAATCGGGTCACCCGGGTCACCTGAGACCACCTCTCGGCCTTCCAAACAAATGAAGAGTCGGTCAGACAGTAGAGAATACAAACCAAGATATTTATTAGCATTGCGCTGCAGCAGAACCCAGTCTGACCAGCCTCATGAGATAGCTGCCGAGGGACTAACGTCCCCCAACATATCATTCGATGTTATATATTTTCAATTCTCCAAGAACACGCCCAGGCTGGAAAAGTCCGGTCCAGGCAACAGTGAACAAAGGGAGGCACAGAAGGATGAGCTATGGTCCTGGGACTGGGTACACGTTATCTCTACCTCAAGGTTGCTTTGCCCGCGCCCGCCATTATAGAAGGAATGAGCCTATCTAACAGCGAAGGTATGCCATAATAGAAAGTACATTCATTAGCGCAGCGAAACTCGGCCTTGGAGAAATATCAGCTAAGGAGACATCGAGGCAGCTTTCTGCTGAGGCAAGCAATGTGTGACAGAAACTCAGCTTCGATAATGGAACATAATGGCGGCTACTAATAAAATGGTGCTATGAATGCCAACTTAACACAGAACGAAATATGAGCAACAAAGCGATTACGTTTTCAATTCTAACACACCCCCTAACAAAGCTAGGACTCCTCCCTTACCACCTAGGGATACCTCCTCGTCCTGAGACTGCATTCTCCCAGTAAGGCGGGCAACTCTTTTAGGGGAATGAGGTGGTATGAGTGGCCAGTGTCCGATGCTTCTTCCCTTCTTCAGTTTTTGGTCATGGGGTAACATTTTGAAGGGGTAGAGGGTGTGGCCTGTCCACTTACCCTGCTGCTAGTAGCTGTCAGGGGCTGCAAAGCTGTTATATATGTTATGAGATGGGCCAAGTTGTGTTTCTGTTTTGTTTCTGAAAGCTTGAAATCTTCCACTAGATTGATGTCTAATCCTTGTCTCTGTCTGGGGACACTTGTTAAACTTATATTCCAGCTGTTGAGGGAAGAGGTGAAGTCATAACCAATAATGCATCTGCAGTGGTTAAGCTCAACAGTGCAACTAGAATCTTTGGAAAAACCACATAGGTTGGACCTCTGAACAAAAGTGCGGAAGGGTCTGACATAGGGTTTCCTCACGTACGATTTGGGGAAACATCGCCCCTTTTTTAGTGAGGCTTTATTTTTATGTCCCTTTTCGTTCTGACATTTGAGACCTTTTTCAGCCTTTTCCACTTCAAAGAAAAGTAAAACTACTGCTTGGGGCATTGTACACCTACAGGTCTCATGAAAGAACCAGATGAGCTGGATCGTGTGATCTCCTTTATCCTGGTGGTTTATTGATAGCCTATGTGAATCAGCATCCTAGCCTGTAAGAGACAACACTGCTCTGACACTGGCCAACATCTCACATGTTCAACAGACCTAGCCTCAGGACCACAACCCTTTGACTTTTAGAAGGCGGGATGCTGTGCCATGGTTGAAATCAGAAAGGAGGCCTATGGTGGTTCGCCCACAGCCTAATCGATAAAGCACATGTGCGAGTGCTTCGGGGATGCGACCGCCAGGCCGTGGTCAGATATCCCACCTGTCTAGTGGTGGTGGTGCTGACAGGTGAGCACCAGCCATGTCACTACAAAGTCTCTTCTTTCTATTGAAGTCCCAATAATATTTCACTTGCCTGTGAAGTGTGTTATTGTGCTTTCTTTGTAGTATCTCGACTTCCATGAGAAGTACTTTTCTCTAGTGTTGTGATGAGTTCCTCTTCTTGTTGGAGCAGTCAAACACTGTACTCTTGTTTGATTTGGGGTTCATACATCGGGGTCTTAGAGAAGATAACCGTGGCCACTATCTTGGGGGATGCCCCTCTGCTATGGGCTCAAAGAAAATAAACTCCCCCAGTTAATCATAGATTCTCGATTATTTCAGTTTCAAAAATCACCTGACACTTGTTTATCTGCGTCACGTGTATATCTATTCTATCATTGACTCTTTTCCTTTCTATTTCACTAGCACAAGAATCGTCAACAGTACGTAAGAACACCACTTATTTACACAACCTTACATTACGTATGATGATCGGGGACATATCAAACAAGTAAGATTACAGCAAACATTACTGAGATGCTTCCAGTGACAACATATTTAGATAATACAATATTCAGACATGTGTTGTCAGTCAATCAACCCCCCCCCCGCCGGTGAACAGAGGAAAGTATCAATCTATAGAAGACTCTGTTCCTTTTTAATGTGTGTTAGAAGTGTTTCTGTGACATTTTACTATCTCCTGGTTCAAGAAAAAAACTCCTCAAAACATGCAGCTGCTTCTCTGTTCCCAGTGGTAATTTCTCATTCTTAGTCCTCTAGGCAGTGCCGCTAGCTGCTTCTCTGGTCCAGTTGGTGATTCCTCATTCTAAGTCCTCTAGGCAGTGCTGCTAGCTGCTTATCTGGTCCCATCAGTAATTCCTCATTCTAAGTCCTCTAGGCAGTGCTGCTAGTTACTTCTCTGGTCCCAGTGGTAATTCCTCATTCCAAGTCCTCTAAACAGTGGTGCCAGCTGCTACTCTGGTCCCATCGGAAATTCCTCATTTTAAGTCCTCTAGATAGTGCTGCTAGCTGCTACTCTGGTCCCGTCGGTAATTCCTCATTCTAAGTTTTCCAGACAATGCTGCTTCTCTAGTCCCATTGGTAATTCCTCATTCCAAGTCCTCTACACAGTGCTGCAGCGGCTTTTCTGGTCCCATCAGTAACTCCCCCATTCTAAGTCCTCTAGGCATTGCTGCAGCTGTGTCTCTGGTCACAGTGGTAATTCCTCATTCGTAGTCCTCTAAACAGTGGTGCCAGCTGCTACTCTGGTACCGTCAGTAATCCCACATACTAAGTCCTCTAGACAGTGCTGCAAGCTGCTACTCTGGTCCCATCAGTAAATCCTCATTCTAAGTCTTCCAGATAATGCTGCTTCTCTGGTCCCGTTGGTAATTCCTCATTCCAAGTCCTCTAAAGAGTGCTGCAGTGGCTTCTCTGGTCCCATCAGTAACTCCTCCATTCTAAGTCCTCTAGGCAGTGCTGCAGCTGCATCACTGGCCACAGTGGTAATTCCTCATTCGCAGTCCTCTAGGCAGTGCTGCAGCTGCTTATCTGGTCCCATCAGTAATTCCTCATTCTAAGTCCTCTAGGCAGTGCTGCTAGCTACTTCTCTGGTCCCAGTGGTAATTCCTCATTCCAAGTCCTCTAAACAGTGGTGCCAGCTGCTACTCTGGTCCCATCGGAAATTCCTCATTCTCAGTCCTCTAGATACTGCTGCTAGCTGCTACTCTGGTCCCGTCGGTAAATCCTCATTCTAAGTCTTCCAGACAATGCTGCTTCTCTAGTCCCATCGGTAATTCCTCATTCCAAGTCCTCTAAACAGTGCTGCAGCGGCTTCTCTGGTCCCATCAGTAACTCCTCCGTTCTAAGTCCTCTAGGCAATGCTGCAGCTGCTTCACTGGTCACAGTGGTAATTCCTCATTCGTAGTCTTCTAAACAGTGGTGCCAGCTGCTACTCTGGTACCATCAGTAATTCCACATTCTAAGTCCTCTAGACAGTGCTGCTAGCTGCTACTCTGGTCCCATCGGTAAATCTTCATTCTAAGTCTTCCAGACAATGCTGCTTCTCTGGTCCCATTGGTAATTCCTCATTCCAAGTCCTCTAAACAGTGCTGCAGTGGCTTCTCTTGATCCATCAGTAACTCCTCCATTCTAAGTCCTCTAGGCAGTGCTGCAGCTGCTTCACTGGTCACAGTGGTTATTCCTCATTTGCAGTCCTCTAGGCAGTACTGCTGGCTGCTTCTCTGGTCCCATCAGTAACTCCCCCATTCTAAGTCCTCTAGGCAGTGCTGCAGCTGTGTCTCTGGTCACAGTAGTAATTCCCCATTCGTAGTCCTCTGGGCAGTGCTGCTGGCTGCTACTCTGCTACCGTCAGTAATTCCTCATTCTAAGTCCTCTAGACAGTGCTGCTAGCTGCTACTCTGGTCCCATCGGTAAATCTTCATTCTAAGTCTTCCAGACAATCCTGCTTCTCTGGTCCCATCGGTAATTCCTCATTCCAAGTCCTCTAAACAGTGCTGCAGCGGTTTCTCTGGTCCCGTCAGTAACTCCTCCATTCTAAGTCCTCAAGGCAGTGCTGCAGCTGCTTCACTGGTCACTGTGGTAATTCCTCATTCTTAGTCCTCTAGGCAGTGCTGCAGCTATGTCTCTGTTTATACATCCACTACACTCCAAACAGAAACACATAGGTAAAAGATATTGTAATTTACAAAGCCAATAGCTCTTACTCTCAAAAACGCAAGACCTATTGCATTGCTCCTATCTCCAGAGACAACCCTTCTTTCACCTGCTTGTAACCAGACGAACACACCCGGACTGCGCTCTACCCATACTGCTCTCTGTTCTCACAAAGATGCTGCATTACACATAAATTCCAGCTGGAGAGGGAGAGGCACCTTAGTCACCCAAGCGACCTTCTGTATAAAGAAGTGGACCCACACAGTAGAGAGAACAAAGAAACACCAGGAACTCAACCCAGCGGGTATGCACTTCTGAGAAGGAGGGAGCAGCTACTGGGGAACCTCTCAGTCCTCTCTCTGACTTTGTGCCAGGGACAGCACTTCAGCGGCAGCTACACAGCGTGGGCCGGACTGGCCATTTAACCCATTGGGCCTTTCCCTGGGTGGTTGGAGCCAAGGGAGCTTGTTTTTTGAAGGTCCAGGCCCGCAAGCCAGGGAATTAAGTGGGTAGCGAGAGAGAGAGTGAAAGGCGTGCAGGAGGGAGGGAGGTTTGTTTGAACATTTTTGCCAGAGCTGCTGTTGGTTCCCAGTCCGCCCCCATCCACATGAGATTATCAAGACCTGGGCAGGTTCACTGTCCGAACTCCTGTACCTGGAGGTCACACTGCTTGAGAAGGGTTGATGCTCGGGAATGGTACACTACCCATGTAAATATGCGAAACAACATATTAAACATAGATGGTGCATTAGCTCAGCAGGCTGATCTGACAGTGATGTCAGTTAACACTAACGGCCTCATTTATGAGGTTCTGGCACAGGGCAGCGCCGCAAGGAATCTTGCCGCGTTGCCCTGCGTCAAAAGAAAAGGGAAGGAATGCGCCATATCTACAAGATACGGTGCATTCCTGGCCTTTTCCCCTGCGCTGGCGCACATTGGGCTGTCATGGGCCAAAGCAGGCACCTTTGCACCATGGTGCAAGGGTGCCTGTGTTGCGGGGCTTTTTGATTTTGTATAGGAAGGGACACCTCCCTGCACAAAATCAATCAATTCAGGCGATTTCCTCTTTCTATGAAAAAGGAAAAAACGAGGAGAAATAAAAACATTTCTCCTTGTTGCGCCTCCCTAATGCCAGCCCTGGGGTGGTGTTAGATTCTGACGCATTCCCAGGTTTACAATTTCTTGTAAATCTGGGAACGCATCAGATTCCATGGGTCTTGCGTGGGAACACCCACAGCAATACCCATGGAGCGTCGAATATGTGACGTTACAACGCGATCAAAATGATCGCGGTACGTTACATTGCAGTTTTTACAATGCAAGTCGTTACAACGACTTGCGCTGGAGGGCGCTGGACTTAGGAATAGTATGATTTACTATTCCAACACCAGTCTACGTACAGTAGGGAAGGTGTTGGAATAGTAAATCATACTATTCCTTAGGTTAGAGCGCCATCAAGCGCAAGTCGTTGTAACGACTTGCGTTGTAATACCCGTGATGTAAAGGCATTGCGATGCAATGCCCGCGTGGTAATGGATGTCTCCCTGGAGCGTCCCCCTTTCACGCAGTGTTCTGCATGAAAGGGGCATATAGTTACAAGGCCATTAAAAGCCACTTAAAGTGGCTTTACGTGGCCTCTTGTAAATATGTCGTGGCACATTGCGCAACCGGAACATCAAAAAAGTGACTTTCCGGCGGCGCAAAAATGCCGAAAGGAGTTCATAAATGAGGCCCTAAATGTGCATGCTGTCCACCATCCTCACTGTCTGAACCCCTTTCAGAGGGCCATGTGGCAAGCACGTGCTTCTGGGGCTAACCGGGGGGGGGTTGTTGCCTTTTACTCCTGATGTCCTAGGGCCCGACCTACTATAGGCTCAGAGTAACTAGGCCAAGTACTACTAACCCCTGAGCACTTGACTATCAGTGGTAGTGCGGGTCGAGCAGTCCAAGGCTCTTCAAGGGGAGGTAGGTGCAAGGTATGTGAGGGCTCACAACTCAAAATACACATAATGTCCCCAATATGCTTATTGTCCTGTCCAATACTGAGTTTAGCATAAAAGCAATATTTATTACACATGCAAAATGTGACACACTAAATAAATACACAGAATTCTTTTAAGGCTAGTAGCCTAGCACTGAACTACCCTCTTACTACCCCCCAGAGGGTCCCTCCCCCCCTTCTCTCCCATTTTGACTCTGCATCTCCAGGTGGAACTCCAGAGGTGACCCCATGGACGGTCCACACTAGCAAGTGCATCAAAGTCTCACTTTTGCCTTAAAAGGTCAGCTCTCGGGAAGAACACCGCTAAGCTAGCACAAGTCTCCATGAAGGGCCTGCAGCCCTGCTTCAATCCTACCTGACAGCAGTCTTGAAAGTGTCTGGGAGCTGGGACTCTTCTACCCATGTGCTCCCAAAGTGTGTGGATTGCAACGTATCCTCCAGCGTTCAGCAGGGGCAGCGGCCTCTTTCTTAGCGTCCTCCCAGGTAATCAGATGAAGCAGCAGCCTAGCAAGGTAGCTTTTGGTCTGGCTTCTGAGTTCTTTTGCAGATTGCAGGGACTCCTCTGACACAGTGATAGCCCCAACGGTCATAGTGACCACATCCTGACATCAAGGTGTCACAGGCATGGGCAAGAGTCCCGATCTGATTGGATCCTCGGGGCGATAGTCCTTACAGTCTTCAGTTGCCCCCTCCTGACACAGGCATGGGCGACAGCCCACAGTCTCAGTTGCATCAGGCGACAGCCCACACAGTCTCAGTGGCACTGGGCGATGACAGACGTGAGGGATGGCCCCAGTGAGGTTAGTGACCCCAGGCGAAGGCTCACAATTGGATGGCAACCCAAACGGAAGTTACCGACTTCTGCCTGAGAGGTGACTGCTGCCTCGAAACACCCGTCCTGCCTGGACCGAACACCTCACACTGCTGACTGGGATCCTCTAGCCAGGATCCCCATTGGGCCTCACTTCCTCTAGGCCCTCTCCTCCTCCTCCTCACATGATCCGCTGGTCTTGCCAGGCTTCTAACCACTCTCCTACACCTCATGGAGGCCACTGTTCTAGGTAAGTAAGCAGACTGCTGGTGCTCCAGGCACAGGGCAAGTGTTCTTGTCTCGAGGGGGATGGCTCCTCAACCAGATTAAAGACTGGCAGACCTTGGTCCCCAATAGTTGGTTCCAGCAACAAAGAGGTCTTGCCAAACTTCAATCTCGTGTGGAGGCAGTGCTGTTCAACCAAATATAGGACACATGCTCCCACCTTTATAGTCTAAACCCAGTCAAGTGATTTAGTGTATAGCCTATGAAATTTGTGTTGCGAGGCAGTTCCTTTGAAGCGCTCTCACCTCTGCACTGCCCTTTGTCAAACAGACAGTCTGGCACATCAGGAGTGGCTCTAATTTTTAGTGACCCTCAATAAAGGCCAAGGGCATACCAGGGATCATGTCTGGCTGTCAGCCTCCACTAAATATGTCCCATAAAGTTTCAAATGACTAGTCCTTCCTCTCTATCAGATTCCCCGGTGGTAGCATCCTCATCAGTGCCACCATCTTCCTAACAATCAGCCCAGGCCCCAGTGACCAGTAACTCTTCCTGAAATTAAAGAACCCTTTCATGTACACAGAAGGGTCTGCTCCTCTCACTTCAGTATATGTGTTGCACCCAGCCTTCAGGAATGTCAGCAATACACATCTCTTGTCGGGTGGTTGCAGCCTCACCTCTCCAGCATCTCCAAGCCCTCAGGTTCCAAACTGGAACCCACAGGCCTCCATGTTATATACCATTCACTGGTACACACATGCAACCCAGAACGCCCACACAAGCATCACATGCTGCATGGCGTTACATGCACTCCATGCAGGTCAAGAGTGTGTTAAGGACACAGCCACAGAACTTTACATGGGTGGACCAGTAGGCCCCACTCCAGTGACACGGGTAAAAAGGCCTGTTCACATTACTGATTCTACTGAACACAAAAACGGGTATGCTGCCACCACCATGCTCCTGTCACTTAACTCCAAGTAAGGGAAGTAGCCATCTACCGTTACAAGGGTAGAGCTTGGTGGTACCCTCCCAGACGAAATAGACTGCATTACCATAAGACAGGCCAAGGTCTTAGTGCACGCATTATCTGTGTTTGCTCATGATCAAATATCACCATATTTCATTGCAGCTGGGCACTCAGGGCAGGGGTGCACCTTTTTACAGCAATTCCTAGTGAAGCCACATGGCAAGAGGCAGTTGTATACTAAGTGTGCTGTACCGTGTCATATCACTCCATTCTTGTGTTTTATAGGAGCACAGTGCTGTTCGCATGACAGAACATCATGCACAGCAAAATAGAACATATGGGTGAGGATGCAGGGCTCTTACCTTTGAAGACGATTGAAAACATAAATGCTCACAGTTGGAAGTCATTATAAAGACATCTACTGCTTGGAAAAGGGAACATTCCCACTGAAATGTACACTTGTCGACCGGCACACTTTCTAAGCAAATATGAAAAACAGCAAAGTAGACATTCTTTTAGAAGTGGTGTAGTGTTTACCTAGGGTCCTTGCGGAAGTGCAGCCAGCCAAACAGTACAAACAGTACAAAACCTCTGCTGTTTACCCAGCGGCCGGCAAAATAGTACCTAATCTCTACTGTTTAGCTGGCCATAGACTAAATAGCAGGGATGTACAATTTGACATGCGGCTGCATAAATAGTGTGAAGGAGGTCTTTATTTAGCCGCCCGTAAAGAAAAAAGGGACTCCAGGCAATGGTAGTGTGGTGGCCATCTTATAATGGAGATGCAAAATGTGTCAAGCATTTGAAAGTAAGTGCATTTACAAATGTACAATAGTTTGTAAAAAGGTAAGTGTATAAAATAAGCCAAGCTTTTTACAAATGAAAAAAACATAAAATCAATTTTGAACAAAAACATTTATGTTATTTTAATATTCAAATAAAGCATGTAAAAATCAAAGAGAAGCTTCAGGATATGGCACAAATATTTTGAGCTTCAGGCAGTGAGTATTTGGCTGTCAGCAAAGAATAATGAGTTTGGTTTTAAAGCACGTTACATAAATGTTTTATTCACTTGTGAGAATACATGATGCTACTTTTGACCATTTTTGAGGGCTGGACAAATTAAGCATATTTTTTTGTAATTCTGAAGTGTGGTGGAAACAAATATTTGTCTATGATCAAAATACATCAATGCACTAGGGGGCACATGCATCAAACTCCTCATTTGTGATTACCAAATAGCGATTTTTAAGGAATCGCTATTTGTTAATCGCAAATGCCTATGCATGTAGGAATAGCAATAAAATTTGCTAATAGCGATTCGGAAATTGTGAATCGCTATTAGCTAATGTGACTCCATTCAAAATGGTAATGCATTCGCAAATTGTGATTACCAAATTGGTAATCGCAAATTGCAAATGCAAATGCAAATCCAAAGGTGCCCGGGGGCCTAAGGCCCCCCTGAAGCACCCCCGCAAAAAAGGTAAGTGTGCACATGTGAAGCACACACATGCCCTAAGGGCATGTGTGTGCTACATGGCACTTTGAAAAATGCATTTTTGTGCATTTTTCAAAGCATGCACAAATTACCATCAACTTGAAGTTGATGGTAATTAGCGTTTCCTAAATTCACAGTTTGCATTTAGGAAAGGCTACATGCAATGGCAAACAGGGATTCGCAAATTGTGATTCCCTAAATGCATTTGCAATTTAGGTAATCGCAAAAAATTGCGATTACCTAAATTGCGAATGAGAAAAGGTACATGCATCTGAAAAGGTCTTTTTCCATTCGAAAACGGCGAACGGAAAAAAGCTTGATGCATGTGCCCCTAGGTGCTGACATCTGCACACATTATCGTTTGTGTGCAGTAAAACCGTATTTTGTTGCAAATGTAATGGTCATTCCAATTGAAAATGTGTTGTCTGTAATGGCAGTGCGTTGCCACACCATACTCCACAATGTGCCATTCCACTCAATGCCCTTCCACTCCATACCACGCCACTTCGTTCTTCGACCTGCCACTCCACACCCCTCCACTCTAAAACACTTGTCCACACGCCACTTAACTCCACGCCACTCCAATCTACGCCACTCACTCCATGACACAACATTCCACTCCACTCCACTCTATACCCCTTCACTCCACACCACTTACCCCACTCCACTCTAAACAACTCCAATCTACCCCACTCCAATCTATCCCACTCCACTCCAATCCATCCCACTCCACTCCAGTGTACCCCAATCTACCCCACTCCACTTCACTACAATCTACCGCAATCTACTACACTCCAATCTACCCCCTTACCCAATCTACCCCACTCCACTCCAATCTACCCCACCCCAATTTACATCGCCCATCTCCAATCTACACCCACCGCACTCCAATCTACCCCACTTAATTCTACCCCACTCCACTCCAATCTGCCCGATCCACTCCACTACGATCCAATCTACCCTACTCCACTCCAATTTACCCCACTCCAATCCACTCTACCCCACTCCACTCCAATCTACCCCACTTCATCCCAATCTACTGCACTCCACTCAAATCTACCCCACTCTGCTCCAATCTACCCCACTCTGCTCCAATCTACCCCACTCCACTCCAATTTACCCCAATCCACCCCACTCCAATCTTCCCCAATCCAACCCACTCCACTCCAATCTACCCCACTTCACTCTACTCCACTCCAATCCATTCTACCCCAGTCCAATTTACTCCAGTCCATTCAAATTTACCCTACTCTACTCCAAATTCCACTGCAATCTATCCAACTCCTCTCCACTCTAATCTACCCCACTTCATTCCAATCTACCCCACTCCACCACAATCTACTCTACTCCAATCTACCACAATCTACTTCCCTCCAATCTATCACAATTTACCCCATTCCACTCCAATCTACCACTCTCCAATCCACCCAATCTACCCCACTCCACTTCACTCTAATCTACCACACTCCACTCAAATCTACCCACACCGCTCCAATCTAACCCACTTCACCCCAATCTACCCCACTCCAATCTACCCCGCCCCTATGCTACTCAATCTATCCTATTCCAATCTACCCCTCCTCAATCTACCCTGCCCAATCTATCTCACTCCAATCTACCCCTATCAACTCCACTCCAATCTACCCCACTCTACCCCCAATGTACCGCACTCCACCCCACCCCAATCGACCCCAACCCGCTCTACCCCACTCCAAACTACCCCACTCCAATCATCTTTCTTCAATCTACCCCATTCCAATCTACCCCACTCCATTACAATCTACCCAACTCTAATCCACCCAATCTACCCCACTCCACTCCGTCCTAATCTACCCCACTAGATTCCACTCCAATCTACCCCAATCCATTCCACTCTACCCAATTTACCCCATTCCACTTCACTCTAATCTACTACACACTACTCAAATCTACCCCACTCAAGTCCAATCAACCCACGCCACCCCAATCCCCCCCATTCCAACCTACCCCACCCCACCCAAACTACCCTAGTCCAATCTACCCCATCCAATCTGCACCACTCCAGTCTATCCCAATCTACTGCACTCCAAACTACCCCAACCTAACCCCACTGCATTCCATTCTACCCTACTATAATCCACCCAATCTACGCCACTCCACTCCAGTCTATCCGACTCCACTTCAGTCTACCCCAATCCACTCCACTCCTCCAAGTCACGGAAGAAGCAAGACATGCTGTGCTGCATTCTGTGTCGGGGAGGGAGTAAAAATGCGTCATATCTACTAAGATGTGATGTGATGTATTTCTGCTCTCTCCCTGTGCTGATGCACTATGTGTTGCTGAGTGCTGACACAGGCACCCTTTAACCATGGTGCAGGGGTGCCTGCATTATGTATAGGATTGTTTTGGCAGGAAGGGGCATCTTCCTGCACAAAAACAATCCTTTGAGGCATTTTCCTTTTTCTATGTATGCTGCAGAATGCAGCACGGATGGAAAGAGGAAGTAACAAGGAGCAACACAGATATTTCTCCTTGTTACACCTCATTTGGAAAGGCGTACGATTTTGACCCCCTCCCAGGTTTACTCACCTTAGTAAATCTGCGATTGCATCAAAATCCATGGGTGAATGCATGAGAACGCCCATGCTCCACCCATGGAACGCCTTCTCAGCACAGGGTAATGCAAAGCATTGATTTGCCCTGTCTTGCGTTACTCTGGATTTACTAAACTACGCAGAGCCACACAAGGTGGCTTTGCGTGGCTTAGTAATCCCATTTAAGGGCTTCTGTTAACTTATAATGCGTTGGGTTGCTTGATGCAAGGGCAAAGCAAGCCCGTAGTAAATCTGCCCATAAGTGCGCAGTAGTAAGACTTCTTGTGTGATGAAAGTCTTAGTGCGTGGACCATTGGGATGCATTTTGCATGACGTGATGGAGAGTAGATACATCTTCCCTACACAGTGGGAGCGCATTTAATGTATCCCTGTGAATAGAGTATGGAGACCCAGAACGGAAGTGAGGGAGAATGGAGAAAAGGCTACTCAAAAAAAGTTTGTGAGGTCATTTTTAGCAATGGGCTGCTGTTTAGTTTTTCCTGAGTGACGACATACAGTGGATGGTAAAAGTAAGAGGTAGGTCATAGGTTTCTCTTGTTAAAGGTGTCAACGTTTCTAAGCAGGGCTGCCCTTTTGTCTGTGCCTGATGACTACTCAGAAAGGGTGATGACAGCCAGGATGCAGAGATCTCATGCTTCATTGTGTCCTTGTTTTGGATACTTCTGCTTGGAGCCAGCACTAGTGTTACTGCTGTGAAAGTCATCACCTAGTACAAAGGCTGTGTCTGAGCGATGACCAGGAAATTATATTTGAAGGAATAACACCCCAAATCAGTTCTGAAACCTCACTAGTTGATCCACATCCCCTGTCTGGAAAATGAGTATTAAAGTGGAACTGAGAAATGATCGATCAGTAGGTCACAAGAATGGAGATAACACAATGTGTCTGTTTATTCAGTGTCTTATTTCTTACAATATTTCTAATAAAGTCAATGGAAAAAAAATCTCTGTGAGTTTCTTTTCTTTGTGTTTCAATGCCAATATGCCTTTCTCTGATTTAATGGCAAAATGTATTCATGTTCCAATGCCATTCATTTCATTAATTATAGTCCCATTCCTTTGCTTGTGGCTTCTCGACAGAATGCTTCCTCTGATGGTCCGACAAAGTATTGGCCGTCAAAGGAAGGACTTTATACCGTCTACCCTACTAAGAGTAAAACCTGGCTGTGAGGGACAGGAAAAAACATAATGACTCCGTCACCCTGGGAGTAAACTCCTAACGTATAAGACTCCAAATTTGGCAGGCGTAGGTCCCTCAGGATGTCGGAGGTATTGTCCTCCGCCATCCTGATGGAGATAATCCCGTCCTCAAAACTCAAAATTAGGCCCATGGTTTTTCTTACCTCTGTCATGAGATCAGAATGAAGCCTCTCAAATATACTGTAGTGGTCACTTCATAAGGGGCCCTATGTAATTGTTTCTATTTTGATAAAGTCACCTTATATATTAGATGGCGCTATGTTACTGAAATATAACATTTCCATTGCTGGTTTTTGCTTTTACAAATCATTGTTTTCAGGTGTTTTAGTCTGATTTGCTTAATTGAACTGAACCAGAATTAATAATTCTAGAATGCAATGATGTGCTACAGAACAAGAGGTGTTCTTATGACATGATGCATTTTGGTAATCCTATATCTGGCCCTTGTACATTCCTGTGGCTTTGTGAGTAAGAGTGAGTGTATAACTTTAGAAGATTAAACAGCTTTAACTAGTCTTGCAAAGGTTCTAATCACCTTTACCGTTAGTCACATCTGCAGGTAAATGTAAAGGAGTAGGAGCATTTGTGGAGCACCAGACAGCTCCGTAAAGGGCTTCCCAAGTCACTATATCTTGGGCCATGCTGTAATGGAGTGACATTCTGTGCCATGTCTGTCAAAATAACTTGGAAACATTCAAACATTTGGGACCTTTAGACCTATAAGTTAATACCTGCATCTAAACTAGTTTTAGCACTAAGGGCCTCATGTCTCAAAATCACAAGGCTTGTGACCACAAAAATACTTATCATTATGTACAAAACCCTTTTTTGAGCTGGAAATGTCTTTAGACTAGTAAAAGGACTTTTGCGATGGTTTCTGAATTGCAAATAGGAGAATTTATGAAAGGGGTTTCCTCCCTCCCCTTTTGAATTCGGAAAGGAATTTATTGATGGTTTGTGATTGCAATTGTGGTCACAAATCATTGATGAGCTAACGATTCCAGAGTTGGGGTGGTAACTAATTTGCAAAGGGGGAGGGAGTCCCCTTTCGACAGGATGTTGGCCGCCTTAGAAGTTTTCCAAAAACTGCTACTATTTAGATGGTGACTGAGTAAATAGTGAAGTTTTTTTGCTATTTGCACAGCTGCCGGCCGAACATTGCAGAATCTCTACTCTTTAGCCAGCACCTGAGTAAATACTGAAGTTTTTCTTCTATTTGCACTGCTGCCAGCCGAACAGCACAAAATCCCTACTATTCAGTCAGCAGCCAGGTGAATATTTAAGGTTTCCTGCGACTTGCACAACTGCCGGATGAACAGTGCAGAATCTCTACTATTTAATCAGCGGCCGGGTACACAGTAAAGTGTTTCTGCTATTTGCACAGCCACCAGCCACACAGTGCAGAATCTCTACTGTTTAGCCAGTGGCCAGGTAAATAGTGAAGTTTTTCTGCTATTTTCCTTCTGCCAGCTGAACAGCGCAAAATCTCAAATATTCAATCAGCAGCTGGGTAAATACTTAAGTTTTCCTCCTATTTATACAGCCGCCAGACGGATAGTGCAGAATCTCTACTATTTAACCAGTGGCTGGGTAAATAGTTAAGTGCTTCTGCTATTTGCACGGCCGCAAGCCGAACAATTCAGAATCTCTACTGTTTAGCCAGCGGCCGGGTAATTAGAGACTTTTTTCGGCTATTTTCACGGCTGCTGTCCAAACAGTGTAGAATCTCTACTATTCAGCCAGCGGCTGGGTAAAAATTATGTTTATCTATTATTTGCCTGGCCGCCGGCCAAACAGTGCAGAATCTCTACTATTTGGCCAGCAACTAGGTAAATAATGAAGGTTTTCTGATATTTGCATGGCCCCTGGCCAAACAGTGCAGAATCTCTACTATTTGGCAAGTGACCAGGTGAATAGTGAAGTTTTTCTTCAATTTGCATGGCCAAACAGTGCAGAATCTTGAATATTTAGCCAGCGACCGGGTAAATAGTGAAGTTTCTCTGCTATTTTCATGGCAGCATGCAAAACAGTAAATCATTTCTACTATTTAACTAGCAGCCGAGTAAACAATTCACTATTTACCTGGTGACCGGGTAAATAGCCGCTACCTTTATCTAAATACAGAGCGGCTGCTGCAGAGACCTAAACACTTAAATACAGCAGCACTATTGAAGCAGAATAACACACTTTATGTTGCAATTTCAAAACTTATCAGTGATACTGTGCAACAGAAAGTGTACCATCTTACCATCGCAAACTTCAGCTCTATGACACCCAGAGATGTCACAGTGTAACCACAATAGAAGGCGTTCCTTACAGACCGCCATCTCAGAATGCTAAACTGGCCGCCTTCTTGGAGTACCACTGATCCAGCGCGAAGTGGTTGGATATTTTTCCACACAATAAACGGAATTTTTCACTGGGCCCATATATTTTAAATCCAATTGAAATCTTTGCATTACCCTTGGCCAATTTTCCCGCTGGTTGGGGATTGAGTTTTTTAAAAATTCAATAAGGTTCAGATTAGTTAATTTCCTGTAACCATAAATCGATTACTTAGCAAGAGAAGGGACTACAAGGGCTATTTAGGGAGGTCCAGCATACATGCCCTGTCAAACTCTAGTCACAATAGGTATGCAGTTCCTCAAGGCGGAAACAACAAATAAGAGGTGGGAGGAGGGGGATCCTCCTTGTCGGAACTAGAGTCCTCACACACCCAGCAAGCTAGGTGTCATGCTTCATCATATGGACCTGCTCCTCGTCGGGTCGGCGCTGCAATACCCGACGGGCACCCGTAAAGGGGCTCTTTAGCAGAGATCTTTTGTTCCTTGCCGTATGGTGCTGTGGATGTGAGGGGTCTAGGTGGTGTAGATGTGGTGAAAGTGAGTGGTATTAAAAAAGGTTGGATAGTCCAAATAAGACTTTTATTCAGGCTGGCTATCCACCTTCTTAAAAGCAATTTAGAGTGGCCGCTCTCTGACTTTATGGTCCAGTGGAGCTAGGCTCTACTCTCATGGTCGACATGTTTCATGCACAATGGTCGGATGTGATCCGTGGCATTTCTTCAGGACCTAGTGGGTGCACTATCTACACGAAGTGGTTGGTAAAGTTCCTACCTACCAAGTATCATGAATGCGAGCTCAATGTCCTGCAGATTCAAGTGGTGACCTATGGGAGATAAAGTAAGAGGGAGAAAGTGTGGTGTCACATGGTTAAGGAATTAGATAACAACAACATTGTAAAAAGGTCACTGTGGATCAGACAACCTCTCTATTGTTATCCGTACTGTAAGTGGATTAAAGTGAATCCTCTCACTCCAAGAGTGAACAAAATTTAAAAAGAATTAAAAAGAAGACTGAGTTAAAAAGTGGCTATGAGTAGGTAGAATGGGATCGCTCTAGCGACCTCAATAGAGTCCGTAGGGACAATTCTCATCTAATCACTCACCTATCTGTAAGGAGAGTGTCACTCCAATCGGTGTTCGGCTTGAAATCTAGACACCAAAATCGCGGTGTCCTAGAAACATCGGAGGCAAGGGAGCAATCGGTGAGCTATGGTAGGATGACCGATGCACAATTAATAAAGTCACATGGCCAGAGTGGGGAGGTGGCAGGTGCTGCAATCTGCATCCTGCCCTTGTCACGGTAGTGAAGTAGGGCAAAAATGGGCCCAGTGCGGGACATGCAGCGGCTGCTATATCAGGGAAAACCCCCTCTGACAAAGAGGTACCGTTTACCTGATCCCAGCATGCCTGTACGCGTTAGGTGCCCACAGCGGTGACCCCCACACTGCTATCAGTCACAAGTAGTCTGGTGCAGAAAGTAAGCCTTAAACAAAACCATGCCCCACTCAGTTCAGCGAACTCGCGTCGTGTCGTACGGCTCCCCAAAACCCCCATTACTCACCAATGCTCTTTAGGAAGTGTACCGATACACCTACCCCGCCTCGCCATAACCGGAAAGCGCAAGAGCAGCCATGGAGGTGGCGCTCAAGTACTCTCCAATTCTCGTGCAGGGCGGGACAGGTGGGCGGCACCCCAACCGCGTCATGGACGGTTTGCTGGTCACATGGCGGTTGCTTAGGTGATGGGTAATACAGTGGCGGCCATCTTGTAATGTGTTTGGTGCGAGCCCCAATGATTGTTTATACTGGGGTCCCATCCAGGAGAAGGTAGCAAAAATGCTGCGTCTTGCCCGATATACATAGTGACGGCGCATCTGTCAGTGTCCGTATCAATTAGTGTATTACGGAAGGGGACCATGTCTGAGACATTGGCAGCCATCTTGTAATGTGTACGGAACGAGCTCATTGCAAGTGTTTGCTGGGGTCCAGTCTAGACTAGAAAGGGTGACTAAGGCGCCATGCATAGTTAGAAAGGGTGCATTGTCTGAAACAGTAGCGGCCATCTTGTAGTATGTTCGTAACGAGCCCAATGCGTGTGTATGATGAGGTCCTGTCTGTAAAACAGTTGACAAAAGCGCCACGCACAGATTGATCTAAGTAGGGTGGCGCCTCCATCATGGGCCAGTGATGCATTAGTGGAGAGAACATTGTCAACCCAATATGAATATGCTTAACACGAACAATCATGTTATTGTGTGGTACAACGTGAAGTTCTGTGATTTTTATGATTTTTAAGAACCCCATGCACTATGTTGTGCCCATGGCTAGCGTACCAGAGTGATCCGATCAGTTGCAAGGTGTCTAAAGGCAAGGATCCCACTTATTTATCACAAAGTGTCTGCTGCAAAATTACTGTGTGAGACCCTGTCATTAGTGGAATCATCTCTCAGTTAAAGATGCCCAAGGTATGTCGTCGTTAAGACCAAGGTGATTGGTAGACAGGCGGTGTCTTTGTTCTATTTTGAAAAGAGTCTGCTGTGTGATTTTGGGATGTGCGTCGAGGACCACCCACTGGAGGGATTCTGCAGAGTGTTTCAGGTCTTTATAGTGGGTGTACATCTTGGTTGTCACTCTCATGCACCTGATGATATCATTTCAATGTCTAACTAATCTTCACGAATCAACACTCTTCCTCTGGCCGATGCACCATTAGTTGAGTTAGTTGATGGTGATATTAACAACTTCTTAACTAAACTCTTAATGAAATAACCACATACTCTGTATAATAATAATAATAATAATAATAATAAGTGTATCTAAAATTTCAGTCATTAAGTTGAACGCTTATCAATTACAAGTACACAGTGCAAACTCCATCTTTCTTAAAGTGGGAGAGAGAACAATCATAAAGCACAATACCTTCAATTATACGAGTTCATTCAACAAAATCAAATGCATAAGAGTGTATAGATGTAGAGACAAAAGGCACATAATAATAGCAACATTTGCAAAGAAATATGCAAATTTCTGGATAGAATGATATTTACCTAATGAAGATATCTGGAAAACCACCCCTCTGGCCAAAGGACTTGTGGGGTCCCCTGACTTAGGATCAGGAGACAAAGACTATAGAATAGGTTCAGGACAGGTCTGATACTTACTAGACTTTCTATAACCCGACACACCAGGGCGATTCCCTCTCTTACACTCTCTCCCTCCTCGATATTCTTCCGCAATCTTCCAATCTAATCAGGCAGTAGTCTGGATCTTCCAAGTCTGCTCTCGTCTCTCGTCTCTCTCTCCCTCTCTCTGTTCAGCTCCCAGCAGCAGCAGTTCCCTCACAGCTCCATCGAATCACCTCTCAATCAGCAGTGTTGTGTGTGAGTGTGTGTGTGTGCTTAATTCAAGTCACTCTAGTTATAGTCTTTATTTCTTCATGTCCCACCCTCAAGTGTTGCAGATTTGCTAAACTACTGAATATGATTGGACGGGGTTAGGGGTGTCTTCATCATACCAGGCTGACGTATTCACTTTTCTTAGTAAACCCTATTGTTTGTTAACCTTGCCCTTCTACTCATTCATATAATTTGTTTGAAACATGCATATTTTGTTGAAAATGCCATAACACATTTAATACAGGCTTCATAGATGACCGATACATCTTCTTCTTTCCAATCCTTTCTGTCCTTGGATCTTGGCACTCATTCAATTCCCTCTCGGTCACCGGGTCATTTCATGTAGTTACTGGGCATGCGCAGCTTTCGCCATTTTCTTTTTCAGTCATGGATTTAACAGGCCCAAATGTACACTATTAATAAAGGAATCATAAAGAGATGTTATTTTCTTAAACATGTAATTCTCACTGTTCACCACCCACTTCTACTCTATCCCATTGTAGCGGGTTAGGAAGGGACAGGAGACGTGGTTGTGGCAAAGAGGGTTTTATTGCAGACAGCAAGCGTCGTCTGTGTGTGGCCAGTCTATAATAGGGTAGTGGAGAAAGGGGTGGCTTGTCCTTGGTGTCCCGGGTCTTGGTCGAGCCCCGCCTGGTCTTGGTCCACTCCAGCTCGAGTCCGTCCGGTCGTGGAGATATATAAACAAAGAAAGACAGGGACTCTGTATGAGTGGGTTGTTCTCAAACACGGGTGTGATAGGGAAGGAAGGTGAGGGAGTATCACTCAGTGCTCAACACATCTATTTTAAGTGAGGAGAAGTGCTCAGGAACGGGGTCACCGGGAAAACAGGAGTTATTACCGCTATTGATGGGGTCTCTCCTTTCTACCCACCCAGCCCGCGAAACGCTCTCGTACCTGAGAGAGCCACGCTCCTCCTGGAGCGCGGCTGCGCGACTCGTGAAACCGTTGGCCTCCTGGCACTCTGTCGTCTTCTCTCCGCACCGCCTCGGTCCTTTCTCTCCTTTCCGTCCAACTCGCAGTTTCCTCGCCTCGGTCTTTCTCCTTGACTCCTCCGGTGATGCCACACACCGGCTTCCGCGGTCTCTCTTCCTTAATAGGCCAGTCCTCCTCCTCGTCATCACTGGGGGCGTGTCCTATGGCCCAGTCTCCCACCTTAAAGGAACGGCAGCCCTTTTCCTCCTGTTTGTCCTCTTCCCGTACGTTTGTACGTAACCACTCGTCCTGCCGCTGTGAAGGGAGAGGGAAAACGAAGGTAGTCGTGTTTTCTTGCTGTGCAGGTAGGTCTGTCCTTTCAATGGCCGGACACCCCCGGTTACACACCACCCCCCTTGGATTCTCCCGATCGGGGAGAGAATATCTGGAAAGGTAATCCGCACTCTTATTGTCTGCCCCTTTCCGGTGTTTCACCGTAAATGAGAAAGGTTGAAGGGAGAGGAACCAACGCAAAACCCTAGGATTAAGCGAGATGTTACGGCTCATCCACTGGAGGGGAGCGTGATCCGTGTAAAGGGTGAAAGGGTGGCCCTCAAGGTAGTACCTTAACTTATCAACAGCCCATTTGATAGCCAGGCATTCCTTCTCTATAGTGGGGTATTTGAGCTCTCTTGGGAAGAGTTTACGGCTGATATAGAGGATGGGATGCTCACTACCCTCCGGTGATAGCTGAGAAAGGACAGCCCCTATGCCATAATCCGATGCGTCAGTGTGAAGAATGAAAGGTCGGGAAAAGTCAGGGGAAGATAAGACCGGATTGGTGGTGATGGCTTGTTTTAAGGTGTTGAATGCCTTCCACATGTGTGGCGTGGGGTGTAGGAGTCTTTGGGCCTTTACGTCTTGTCGTAGTGTGTCTGTCAGAGGGGCAGCTACGTTTGAGAACTGAGGGATGAACCGACGGTAGTACCCGATCAACCCAAGAAAGGCTCTCATGTCTCTCTTCGTGTTGGGGAAGGGGTTTCCGCTATAGCTCTGATCTTTTCGATTTGTGGTTCGATCATTTCATGCCCCAAGACATAACCTAAATATTTCACTTTCTGGTAGCCCACCCGGGACTTACGAGAATTGATATGTAGACCCGCCTGTCGTAGGGCTTGTAGTATGGTTTGTAGATGATCAAGGTGGGACTCCCATGAGGGACTGAAGATCACTATATCGTCCAAGTAAGCGGAGGTGAATGCTTGGTATTCCCGGAGCACTGTGTTCATGAGGCGTTGAAAGGTTGCAGGTGCCCCATGCAGGCCGAAGGGAAGAACCGTAAACTCGTACAGCCCGTCTGGGGTGGAAAATGCTGTTTTCTTCCGGTCTTCTTCCCTCAAGGGCACCTGCCAGTAGCCTTTGGTGAGGTCCAAGGTAGTGATAAGCGGGCCTCACCCAGTTTTTCGATCAGCTCGTCTATCCGTGGGATGGGGTAGGCGTCAAATGAAGAGATGCTATTGAGGGCTCTGAAGTCCATACAAAATCGGGTGCTCCCATCCGGCTCAGGCACCATCACAATGGGAGAAGACCATTCACTCTTCGAGGGTCTTATGACACCGAGTTGGAGCATTTCTTGTACTTCTTTTTGTATTGCTGCCCTCTTCGCCGCGGGTATCCTGTATGGTCGCTGTTTGATGGTTTTTCCGGGGGTGGTCTCAATACGGTGCTCAGCTAGGATCGTTTTTCCCGGTTTATCAGAGAAAAGGGAGGAAAACGGTGACAGGACCCGTTGGAGTTCTTCTTTTTCTGGGTCCCTTAGTTCTTCATTGACCACTAAGACTTCCAGAGTATTGTGAGAGGGAGCCTGTGTCGGTAAAGTAAGGTGAGCCGACTTTGGTATAGGTCCCAACCACTTCTTCAAAAGATTTATGTGGTACGTCTGGCTTCTCCGAATGGTGACCTGTACTCGGTAGCTGGTTTTCCCGATAGTCTCGGTGATACGGAATGGACCTGTCCATTCTGCCTGGAATTTTTTTGTGGATGAGGGTAACAGTACCAGTACCCAGTCGCCGACCTCCAACTTCCTCCACCTTTTCCCTCTATCGTAAAACTTTTTCTGCTTCTCTTGTTTCCTTTCGAGATTGGAATACGCCAGATCTCTCAGCTTTCCTATTCTGGACTTCAGGGCCTGGGTATATTCCAACATACCACGGGTTTCATTGGCCTCTTCCTTCTCCCATGCTTCCTTGGTCATCTCTAGCAGTGATCTGGGTTGTCGTCCATATAACATCTCAAATGACGAACAACCGAGACTGCTCTGTTTCTGTCCATGGATGACGTACAATGCCAGGGGCATCAATTGGTCCCACTCTCTGCCATTCACGGTAAGCATCTTTTAAGCGTTGCTTTGAGTGTTCCGTTATACCTCTCCACGAGGCCATCGGTTTGAGGATGATAGACAGATGTTCTAATGTGTCTCAGATCCAGCAGCCCACAGACCTCCTTCATCATCCTAGATACGAATGGGGTTCCTTGGTCCGTCAGGATCTCCTTAGGGAACCCCACTCGTGAGAACAATTCCAAAAGCTTCTCCGATATAAGGCGGGTGGTTGGGGCTCTCAGGGGAAAAGCCTCAGGATATCGGGTGGCGTAGTCCACTATCACAAGTGCATACTGATTTCCTCTCCCTGTCTTTGGTAGAGGCCCTATGAGGTCCATTCCAATCCTTTCAAATGGGGTACCTATGACAGGAAGAGGTTGTAAAGGCACCGCTGGCGGACGATGGGTGTTCCTCTTTTGACATATCTCGCATGTCTGACAGTGGCTTTTTATGTCCTTATATATCCCAGGCCAGAAGAAGTGCTGCAGTACGTTTTGTGTTGTCTTTTCGCTTCCCGTGTGTCCAGCGGTCAAATGGGAGTGCGAGAAGAACATGACCTGTTCTCTAAAAGACAAAGGCACTAACAGCTGCTGGGGTTCTTCTCTAGAAGCCTGTCGGTATAACAGGCCTTCTTGTATACTGAATCGGGGATACGGGGGAGAGGGGTCGCACTGCGTTCGGTGGGCTTGTTCCCAGGCATTGAACAGAGTGGCGTCATTGGCCTGTGCGAATTTAAAGCTCCTGTCTATTGTCCAAGGGTCGGGGCTTATCAGGGCAGGTACGGGGGTGTCTGTTGTTTGTCCTGAATGGTCTGTTAGGATCTGCTTATGTACCGTCTGTAGGAACATTTCTGAAAACTCGGGGTTGTCTGTTCCTATAATGAGGTCTTCGGGCAGGCTCTCTAATACTCCCACCCGGATAACGTAGGTCTTGCCACCGGTGTGTTCAAGGGTTACCTCAGCTACAGGATATGGCCTGACGTCTCCATGAACACACCTGTTGTGGACCAGGGTGTCGGGGATCACCTGTTTAGGTAGCACTAACCTACCCTGTATTACAGACTGCCTACAACCGGAATCTAATAGGGCCTTTACCACTTTCCCATTTACCCGTACACTTACATGGAACGCGCTCCCCATCTCCGAGGTGTAGAGAATGGACCTAGGGATGTATCCCACCTCCATTGGTTCGTCGGCTGGTCTACGGTGAGGGCACACCCGGGCGATATGGCCCCAGTCCCCGCACTCAAAACACTGGGGTCCCCTGAATGATGGTACCTCTGGTTTAGGTACTCGGGGTTTTGTAGCTTCTGGGGCAGCCCGGGGTCTTTTATCAAATCTCATAGGGAGGGCGGTTCGGTATATCATGTTCCCCCCTTGTTTAGGCTGGGCGCGGGAGTACGTGGTGGCCATCTCCACGGCCTGCTCGACTGTCAGATGAGTGTGTTGACGCAACCATTTCTGGGTGTTATAAGGGAGGGCGTCCAAATACTGTTCGAGATAAATTTTATCCATTATCTCCTCTTTTGTACTCATGGAGGAGTCAGCCATTTGTCCGCAGCCGTTCTTAGGCGAAAGAACAATGTCTTGGGGTTTTCCCCTGGGCCGCCCCTTTCCTTCCGGAAGCGTACCCTGTATGCCTCCGAGTCTAGTCCCAGGTGGTCCAGAATAATGGATTTCATGTCAGCATAGGGGTGTTACCTGCTGCGTTGGCCACCTGGTAGGCAGCCTGTGCTTCCCCGGTCAGGAGGGGGCCAAGAAGAACGGCCATTTCTCCAGGGGCCAGCCACATGCCTTTGCGGCACGCTCGAAATTGAGCAGGAAGGCGTCGGGGTCCTCGCCAGCGATATATTTCTGCAGAGAGACCCCGGAGGGTATTGGGGAGACGCTTCCGTGACCTGCGGGGTGATAGGTGGGCTGTCCTGTAACCATTTTCTGTAAGCCCTCTACCTGTGCGGTTATGGTGTCTCTGAAGGTGTCTCTGTCCGCCTGGGCAGACGACATCTGCCGTTCCACGGCCCATTCCAGCTTCTCCTGGCCCTTCACTAGATGCTGTATCAGCGTGTCCATCGTGTTGGTACCGACGGTGTCGTCTATGCCCGCATTCTCCACCACTTGTAGCGGGTTAGGAAGGGACAGGAGACGTGGTTGTGGCAAAGAGGGTTTTATTGCAGACAGCAAGCGTCGTCTGTGTGTGCCAGTCTATAATAGGGTAGTGGAAAAAGGGGTGGCTTGTCCTTGGTGTCCCGGGTCTTGGTCGAGCCCCGCCTGGTCTTGGTCCACTCCAGCTCGAGTCCGTCCGGTCGTGGAGATATATAAACAAAGAAAGACAGGGACTCTGTATGAGTGGGTTGTTCTCAAACACGGGTGTGATAGGGAAGGAAGGTGAGGGAGTATCACTCAGTGCTCAACATATCTATTTTAAGTGAGGAGAAGTGCTCAGGAACGGGGTCACCGGGAAAACAGGAGTTATTACCGCTATTGATGGGGTCTCTCCTTTCTACCCACCCAGCCCGCGAAACGCTCTCGTACCTGAGAGAGCCACGCTCCTCCTGGAGCGCGGCTGGGCGACTCGTGAAACCGTTGGCCTCCTGGCACTCCGTCGTCTTCTCTCCGCACCGCCTCGGTCCTTTCTCTCCTTTCCGTCCAACTCGCAGTTTCCTCGCCTCGGTCTTTCTCCTTGACTCCTCCGGTGATGCCACACACCGGCTTCCACGGTCTCTCTTCCTTAATAGGCCAGTCCTCCTCCTCGTCATCACTGGGGGCGTGTCCTATGGCCCAGTCTCCCACCTTAAAGGAACGGCAGCCCTTTTCCTCCTGTTTGTCCTCTTCCCGTACGTTTGTACGTAACCACTCGTCCTGCCGCTGTGAAGGGAGAGGGAAAACGAAGGTAGTCGTGTTTTCTTGCTGTGCAGGTAGGTCTGTCCTTTCAATGGCCGGACACCCCCGGTTACACCCATGTAATTATTATTACTCTTGGGCAAAAGCGTTAATAGCAGCAGCTTTCGTTTAAATCAAGCAAGCATATGCCAGGCATACAGTACCTTAAGACCGTGTTCTGGATTTTCTTGCGCATGCGTGAGGATTTCCCTCTCAAAACGAGTTAGTCACGTTACTTACACGTAATTCAAGGCTGCACATGTGCAAAGCGATTTTGCAAGTTAAAGCGGGTTTTATTTGTGCAGCATTTTATTTCTCATTAATCCAAGCATGCATAAGCTTTTCTCCCCATGTATCTGTGTTGGGTGTATGTTAGTTTCGTCTTATTTACTAAATTAATGATTAGTGAAAGTTAATGGAGGATTTAATCGAGCAAGTTTCACTTTTCTCGAATCCTTGCTCCATCAATCCCCCCTCTGATGGCATTTTTGAGCCATCATAAATACCCACCATTACCAAGTGCCAACTTCTATTCATTTAATTTTTAGTATCTTCCTTTCTTTCTTCTGACTCTTCAATTTTCCTATTCATGCCTATTCCTTTCATTTTATCATATAGACTTCCTTTCATCTCCTCTAATTCGATCTCTTCTCTATTTCTCTTTCTTCCCATTCTCTTATTCTTTATTTCGGCTATCATTCTTGCTTTTGTTTTATTCTTGCAAAATCTATATGTCATTATCATCATCAAACCTATTATTGCTATAGAAATTACGGGTATTAGGATTTTCCCTAATAGACTATTCCCTAAAGTGGAAAACCAACTACCTATAGTGGAAATACTTTTACTAAGTCTTTCCCAAACACCGTCAACCTCCAGTTGGGTCAAATCGTCATAAATCTTTGTAATATTCTTAATATATCCCTCAATACCTTTACTTTTGTCTGGGATATATGTACAGCAATGTTGGACTTTCAACATGCCACAGACTCCACCCTCTTTTGCCAATAATATATCAAGTGCAAGTCGATTTTGCAAAACCATAGATCTAATTGCAACCACTTCGGTATTTATCATTAAGAATCCCCCAGCAGTATCTGTCGATAGACGATCAACTACTGTTGACAATTTGCTGTTTGTTTGCCCTCTGGTGGGGGCCAAGTCCATCGAACACCGGAGATTGCTTGCGGGAGCGGGAGAGTGCCGGACTACACTCCCCAGACTCCCCTGCCGCCAACGTCACTGCAGCACCAGGAGGCGCCTACAAAATCCTCCCGTGATCCCCGCAGCGCGGGACGCGCGCGGGCAGCGCCCGGGCAAAGCCCGGGCCAAGGGCGGGCCCGTCCTTGCCCGTCATTGGCAGGAAGAGGCAGGGCTGGGCCACCGCCCTTGAATTTGCTGTGGACAGTGTTAACTAAGGTACTGTACATCCCAGCCTCCCCCTCATGAGGTTAATTGTTAATATTTGACCATTCAGTAATATCTGGACATTGACTCTGATAGTGTCTGACCCCCTTATGTTATAGGGGGCTAGATAGCATCTCCGTTTTCTTTTTGCTTTATTGTTCTGTATTTCTGTTTCTTTTATTACACTTCGGGGCTCATATAATTATTTACTGTTTGACTTGATAGAATGGTGGGCATCCACTAGCATCATCATTAGTGTTATCTGGTCACTTAAGATGGGGAAGCGAAAAACCATGGAAGGAACTGGGAGAAGCGGGGTAGGCAGGTCAATTAAAGGGAAAAGGGCCAGAAAGTCCCTCAAACATCCAGGTAGCAATTGTGTACTTGATAGGATAGATACCCTAATAAACGAGTGTGAGGAAATCTTGGTGTGTAACCAACCGATACTCCCAATTCATGAAGGTCCGGATGAGAGATCACCCCCAAGCTCAAGATCAAGTTTAAAAACGGCCTGCCCCCCTGCTATCCCTATGATGTTCCAAAGACTACCTTCTAAAAAGTCATCTACTAAAACAAAAAAGTTAGTCCTTCTGCTCAAGGTACAGTTCGATCTTCCATTGCTTCCCCTGCCAGTATTAGCACTAACGTATCACAAGAAGCCTTTGTACAAGAACCTACCATTCCTTGCTCAAATAGATTTTTACCTCTTCAGGCAACTGGAGATGAACATAGCGACAATTCCCCCCAGCCGCTCCCGTATGGCATGGCTGACGCTATCAAGGGTGCAGCATAGCAAACCAAACAGAGCCTACGGATATAGCTCTTGACATTAATACACTAAGAGCAGAGATTGGCACACTGAAAAGTATGTTAGAGGATCTTACAACCATAGTTACATCTATAGCAAGGAAGGTCGAGCCTCACAAAGAAAATGTCATCATTGCACAATATCACTGCCCACAGCTCACCAATAGTGGCCCTAAACAATTCGCCCCATCAATCTCCAGCATACAAAGCTCCACTTATGATCCCAACGCTCATCAACTAGCCACCTCTGTCCCTCTGACCCGTAAACACGCTTCTAATGAACTTCAGAACCAGGGCATGAATAGGCCTAATAATTCTATACAAGATAGGCTTAAGAGGTTGGCAGTTCCACAAACCCCACAGGCCTCCGTAACGAAACATACTGCCCAGAAACGACAGGCCCAATCATCTACTCAACATTCTACTCACGATACCCGGGACCTGCAGATTCTTCCAACTGCTACAACTGACAGTAACGGGCCACAATTCAGTAAAATCTATATGACTAATGTCCCAAGATTAAAAACTGCCACTAAAAACTATGAGAGTGAAGAATCCTTAATCAATAAAGTAATCCATTGGATTCGCCACACTAGGGGTTGTAAATCGGTGATCAGAGATGATATACTTAGAGCACGGCGATGTCCCGCACCTTTTACCCACCTGGATGACATTGAGATCACCTTAAAGGAATTTGAGACTGCGGGGAATCTCCTGGCTCTGGAGTTTCGCACCTGCCCTCCAGATGGTTCTTCTATCCAGTTCAGACACCAGCCTTCGCACAAACAGGGCAGATCACAACACACGCAGGCAATAATACATCTAGCAGGTACTTCCTCTCTGGAGTCCAATGATTGACTGCAAGATTCACTGCTTCCGATTCGCCCTAACTGTCTAAACTACTCCATGCAAAGTCCCCAAGGCTCAGTGGGCACAAGCAGGGCTATAATCTATCCAGATGACGAGTTAGCCACAGATTTACATTTATCTATAGATTTACCAGTTCCAGCCCTTTGTCGAGAAAACATCCTTACCCCTCCGCAATGCTTAGCCCCCTTATTAAACCAGCAGTTGAAGATCGTATCTTGGAATGTGGCGGGACTGAATAGCAAACTTCCTCTTCCTCATTGGAACGACTTTGTAGGGAATTTTGACATTTGTATTTTCCAGGAGACATGGAGCCTGGTCCCCCTATATAAACCTGATTACACTTGTCATTATATCCCTGCAACATCTGTCGGGAGAGGTCGCCCCTCAGGGGGCTTGATTGTTTGGACGAGTATTGCTCTCGACTGCCGAATTATCTTCCAGCCAAGCACAAGCCCAGATATTTTGTGGCTGAGTATTAGGGGCCCTAGGGGGGGTAGTCAAATTGAGCTCTTCAATGTTTATGCTAGGGGGACAAAATGTGGCAGGCCCTCGAATATAATTTCTGCATTAGAGGATTGCCTAGATAAATGCCCACCATATGCAAGAACAATAGTCGCAGGTGATTTTAACTGTACTCATGAACCCCTGGCTATAGAGGAATTGACGGAAATTGAACCCCAAGATGTTAGGTGGGCAGTACCTCAACTTGATCTTCCCCCGATCAAAAGATGGACTATTCCCTAAAGTGGAATACGACCTAAGAGCAACTAATGGCAGGTCACCTTCTGACAAGCAAGGGGCAAATACCTACAACAGAGCGAGCTGCCCATCCCGGATCGATTACATCCTCCTCGATATTAGATTATGGGGGCACTTGGTTGATATGCTAGTGGGCTCAACCACAGAAAGTGACCATAATCCTTTGTGCCTAACTCTGAAACCGCTCTGGGAAGTAACGTGTCATCAGCTGAACACTCAACCTCAGGCAGTTACTAGGGAGGTAGTGTAATCAAATTGCAAAAGGACCTTGAAGTGGAAAAAGGTAGCACTAAACGAGGGGAAGATTGACGGCATTAGACAAGTGCTAGCATCTGGCACGGCCGAGCTTCAAGCTGCGGTACACAGTGCAACAAGATCATTGGATGTATCTAGGGCCCATGAGCGCACATTTACCCAAATCAATGCACACTTTTTGACCTTACCTCAAAAAGAAAAATCCCGTGATTCTACTAAGGACCCATATTCCTGGTTCAATAAAGATTGCAGGGAAAATAGGTCAGCTCTGATCAAGGCAATCAAGGGGAAAGATGAAATGCAAATAAAAACTGCAAGAAACTCCTACAAAGTGGCCCAACGCAAGGCTAAGGCATCCTGGGACGAATCAAGATGGGAGCAATTGAAAGATGCATGCTCATCCAAAGATAATAACCTCTTTTGGAAATTGGTCACCTGGGGCAGCAGGTCAGGTCCGCGCCCACCCCGAGTCATATCACTAGTCAAGCTTGGTTTAACCATTTTGAAGGGCTTTATTCTGTTGAAGGGGACAGCCAAGAGGGGAAACCAACAGAGTATTTTGGGCACTTGAAAGAGGAGGAGTACTTTACAATCTTGGAGGTAGAAGCTGCCATCAACAAAATAATCCCCGCAAAAGCTGCAGGCCCGGACGGCCTGCCCGGGGATCTATTTTTGACCGACCGCACTCAATGGGCACGATACATTTTGCTATTATCAAATGCCATAGCCGAAGGAGCACCAGTCCCAATTTCTTGGAAATCTGCCGAAATAGTCCCTATACACAAAAAGGGAGCAAGAGATGACCCCGCAATTACAGACCAATAAGTCTGATCGATGCTGTGCAGAAGGTCTTTGGCCGGATTCTTCTGCACAGGATCCAGACATGGTCTGAGGACGGGGATATCCTCTCACAGTTCCAGGCAGGCTTCAGAACTAAGACAGGGACTATGGACCAAGTTTTCAGATTCCTCCTAATTTACTGGAAGGTTGTGGTGCTAGCCAGAGGCAGTCTTTATTTAGCATTTATTGATCTGAAGACTGCCTTTGACCTAGTTCCCAGGTCCAGGCTATGGGATACGCTTGGCGAGATGGGCGTACCCCATTTTGTTCTTAATTTACTAGTCCGGCTGCATGAGGGGAACTTTGCCCAGGTCAGATGGGGTGAGCAGGGTCAACTTACAGAGCGCATCCCTGTCAAGAGAGGAGTAAGGCAGGGATGCGTTCTGGCTCCAACCCTCTTTTCCCTATATGTGAACGGAGTAGTGGACTTCCTTCTGGAGGAGCCGGCTGACTCACCTGTTCTGGGGGGGAAAAAGATACCAACCTTGTTGTTCGCAGACGACACGCTGTTGTTATCCAAGACCCCAGCTGGGCTACAGCGTCTTACTGACAGATTCCATCTTTTCTGTGAGAACCGGGGTTTGATTATAAATACCAGCAAAACCAAATTTATG
This sequence comes from Calotriton arnoldi, assembly GCA_963921515.1. NCBI lineage: Eukaryota > Metazoa > Chordata > Amphibia > Caudata > Salamandridae > Calotriton > Calotriton arnoldi. The sequence continues at coordinate 44,327 of CAWUFW010021137.1, forward strand.
GCCTTCAATCCCCATAAGACATGCAGGAATGGCCCTCTCCTGGGTGGAACTTTCCTTGAAAAGGTTGTCACTTTTGACTACCTGGGTGTAAGATTCTCTGAAAAAATGTCATGGAAACCCCACCTAGGTAAGATGTTGATGGCCCATAAGCGTACGGCAGGTGCAATAGCAAAAGAACATCGCCTTTCCCATACCAGGCCCGTAGCTCCAGCCCTCCATATTTATGACACCAAGGCTGTTAGCGCTTCCCTCTATGGAGCAGAAGTCTGGGGATTCGAGAATCTTGATGAGCTCCAGAGATCAGAATATAAATTCCTAAGAGATCTAATAACAGCACCAAAATACACCCCCCTCACGCCACTACTAATGGATATGGGCAGGCGATCAATAAGTGATGTAGCCAGGTTGCGTCCTCTGCTTTTTGGGCTCGTATTAGGAGGACCCCCGAGCTTTCTCCTTACGCAGAGGCCCTCACTGAGGTTATTAGCCTCGACACTGGGGGGAAAATAGGCTGGATACGTGACATCAAGAAAATGTTAACTACAATCGGGCTTTGTGGCTGTTGGGCGAGTCAGGAGCCCCCAAGGAGAGAAGTTCTTAAACGCCTGTATTGGGAATGGGTGGACCAGCGAGAGATCAGTAGACCCAATGTGGGCAAGTTGACAACTGAGTTCTATTCCTATAAATTAAGTAGATACTATGAGCATTACCTTGACTTAATCAAAGTACCTAGAGACAGAATGCTCTACATGCATTTCAGGTATGGCTCCCTTCCAGTGGGTGAAGTGATAGCAAAGTGGTCCGTAAATAACGGAAAACACTGCCCTAGTTGCAAAGCGCCTGTGGAAAGTATTGCCCACTTACTGTTTGTCTGCCCGGCGTACAAAACATTACGGAAAAAATGGCTGAGCCCGATTTGCAGACAACTTGGTACACGGGAGCACCACGTTGCACTCCGTATTCTCAAGTCAGATTCTAGACCCTTTTTATCCTGCTGTGTAGCAAAGTACCTGGGGAAAGCTTGGCTGATACGGTGGAAGGCGCTCGCGAGAAAGATATAGCCTCCATTGCACAGATAATAGCTAAGACCGTTAAGCCTTAACAGCATTCCTGCTAATATCACCATGCACAAGCACTTTATTTCTTTTTAACTCCTGATAACTAGTGCAAGTAAATGAAATGAAAAGTCTCCCTAAGTATTGCACTGTGTTTAAACAAAATGATGAAATACTGATTGTTTTTTAACCAGATTATAGGATAATCAAGTGTATATTTATTAATGGATCTACTTTTACTTATACTTATTTTATTGGCTATGTTATCTTTGCTCTATGCTGCTTTTATGACTTTTTATGTCGAAATAAAGCTTGTGATGATGATGAATTTGCGTATCTTATGTGAATTCAGTATGACTCCAACTGACGGTATCAGTGCACCAAATATATCACCTACTATTTCTGAGAAGCTTGTTCTTTTAGTGCGTTTTAGTCCTTGACTTATTACATCCATTTCATTGTTCTTAGTAATGTGGTACACTTTAGGAAATACTATCCCAAGATAACAACTACCATACCATTGTTTTGGTAACCTATAATAGGCCTTTTTCCCACACACATAATATATTCCTGGAAAAACAGGATCAGTTCCACCTTTTAGTCCCATCCTCCCACGATTAGGAAGGTGTGTTCACATTCACTAGAACCAATGAAAATGTTGTTATAGTCTGTTTTTAGTCTATGTAGACAGAACTTTCCCAACATTGACAAATCTAGGGACATTGCAGCATGAGCCTCGCCTTTCTTATAGTCCCCTTCCTTATTAGCCCATGGAGGTACATGTGACTTCTGTTCAACAGCCTTCTTTTGAAAATCCTGTCCTCTTTCCTCTACTAAATTTAGAAAATCTTTTTCTTCATCTCGCAAGACACAGGTTAAATTGTTCTTATGCGCATATGTTATGTCTATTGGGTTTGTTGTTAGGAAAAACTCGCCCATAAATTCTGCATCTTTAGCACTAAGCACTGGGTTTAGGTTTCTTCTAATAGGAATTTCTGGGAATACTAAATCCATGTTAGAATAATAATACTGCAATTTGCATGTTTTATAGAACAGACTGGACACAACACTACATGATACACCGTATGTTAAAGGAAGATGGTGATAAGTCACCCCCTCCGAAACAGACGAAGGAAATTTCATGCAAACATAGCAATCACTCACGTCCATTGTATCTACATACTCAAAAAGAAGTTTAGTAAACACATTTAATGACGAATCACTATTTGATCTGCCATGTTGATACATGGTCTCGTCTATTTGCTCTAAATTAGTGGTAGTTGTTCCTTTAGTACCTGTATTTACTTGATCACTTGTATTCGTATTATTTCTGTCGTTATATACCATCAAAATAGGTATCACAACTGTTAGAAATAACCACATTAATATTAGTATCAAAATACTGCACAAACTACATTTAACACATCTTCATTTTAAACTAGATTTCGGATGTTCAGTCACTTCTGTTTCTGCCATTTTAATTTTCTAAAATTTATTCATCTCTAAAATGTATTCTAAATTCTAGGTTTAATTTAAACTAGAGTATATATATATACTAATCTTTGTGTGATCCCACACTTCAACAGCTTTTCGTCTTTTGCCTTCCCCTTTATCTTTTAATTTCTTTTCTTCATCTGGTTCTTTTATTCTCTTCTTTATTTGTTCGTCAAATTTCCACTATCTGTGTCACAGTCTTTTCTCTTAAGGTGGTCTCAATTTTCTTTCATCACTTCTTTCATTAGTGACATTATCTTGTTCTTCGTTTAGATCAAGATTCTCAAAGTCCTCAAGGATGATATAGGTCCATTCAGGGGCCTTATTTTTCTATTTGGAACTCTCTCTCTTGTCGATTTTCGTAATGATTTTCTTCTTGGGTGTCCTTCTTCGGTCTGACTTGATATCTCGTTTACTTGTTCTAATTCTTTCCCTGTTCTTCTTTTCAAAACATATCTCAGTCCTTTTACTCCACTTGGCCAGTAATCACCCTTTCTGATTCTCTTTGTCTGCACTGCCTTTTCACCTTCTTCTGGAATTTCTAACGTTCTTTTATTTTCTTTTTCTTTTAGTTGAGCCTGTTCGGGGTTTTCTAATTTTTGTCTTTCTGTTGATTGAATTTCTTCTTGATCTTTTAGTTCTTCTCCTCCTGATTATGATTGAGCTTGATCTGAGTTTCCTGCAGCAGGTTCTTCTGTTGACTGAATTTGTTCTGAACTTGTCAGTCTCTCATTTTCTTCTTCGTCTGATTGAGCTTGATCTGGATTTTCTGTTTCAATTCGTTCTGGTCTTTCAATCTCTTGCTCTTCCTCGGCCTCTACAGCAGTTTCTTGAGACCCAGTATCCAGTGCCCACCCTACTTGATTTGTACTTGGTTGTTCATCATTGATACGTTCTTCAGAGTTTGTTTCTCTGATCTCTTCGACTTCACAACTTTCAGCTTCTGGTTCTTTTCTTTGTTCTACCAGTTGCTGCTCTTGTCGTTCGGGAGGACTTGGGACTCTTTTGGTATGACCGGCATTCCAGAACACGTCACTGCTGTTGTTGTGACCAATATAATTTGAAGCGGTCCTTTCCACCTGGGTTCTCAACGCGACTTTCTTGTGTGCTTCTTTATCATAACCCAATCTCCCGGACACAAATCATGAGCTTGATTCGGCTGTGTTGTGGTTGCATCTTCTCCAACCTGGTGAGACACAGGATGTACCAGATCAGCTAGTCCTTTACAATAGTCCAACACTAGATCATCAGTTATAGTCATCAGTTTGTTTCCAGGTACAAATGCTTGTCTCATTGCTCTTCCCATAAGAATTTCATGAGGACTCAAGCCTGTTCTTCTGTCAGGGATGCTTCTAAGGCTCATTAATACAAGGGGCAAAGCACCGGGCCATTTCAGTGAAGTGGGTGCACACATCTTTCCTAACCTGGATTTTATTGTACCATTTAGCTGCTCAACAACTCCAGATGCTTCTGGTCGATAGGCACAATGTAGTTTCTGCTCAATTTTGAAAGCTGTACAAATTAATCGAATTATCTAATTGTTACAATGAGGTCCTCTATCTGATTCCAAAGTGACTGGAAATCCGAACCTGGGGATGAGTTCTCTCAGGAGTCGTTTGGCAACTGTGAGACTGTCATTCTTTCTTGTTGGATAAGCTTCCACCCAATGAGAAAACAGACACACAATAACAAGGACATACTTCAGACCGTTGCACTGTGGCAACTCTATAAAATCAAGCTGCAGTCTTGTAAATGGTCCTTCTGCCTTTCCTATTTTTCCCCAACTGACAAATGTTCTCCTTCCTGGGTTCTGCTGTTGACATGTCAAACAGCGCTGGCAGAGACTCTCTGCAACAAGCCTAAACTTGGGATTATACCATGTCTGCCCAAAGTGTCTAATCATGGCATCCCTCCCAATGTGTGTAGCTCCATGATATATTCTTGCCGTTTGTGATAACATACTGTCTGGCATTATCGGTCTTCCATCAGGACACACCCATACCTCATCGTCGATTCTTCGTGTGCAACCTGTGTTGATCCAGAATTCCTTTTCCTTTACATCTGCCTCATCCTGTAACTGTCTAACTTCATCCCATGTTTCAAAAGCAGAGAAAAACATTAGTTGGCAATTGGTAGTTTCTTTTTCCAACCCTCTGTTCAAAGCCATTGTATTTCGAGCACAAAATTGTGCAACGTGGTCAGCATATTTGTTGCCTTGTGTCACATAATCATTTCCTGACTTATTTGCGGCACACTTGACCACTGCAATTTCTTTTGGCAATTGAAATGCTTCCAAAAATTCTTTGACATTTTTACTGTTTCTGATAGGAGAACCTGAAGAAGTCAGAAATCCCCTTTGCATCCATAATTGGCCGAAGTCATGCACAACCCCAAAACATATTGACTATCCGTGAATATGGTTACTCTCAATTTTTCCCAATTTTGCAGGCTTTTGTTAAAGCTACCAATTCAGCTATTTGTGCAGACTTGACTCCTTTTAAACAGGATGCTTCTATTATAGCAGATATAGTACAGACAGCATAGGCTGTACTCAGTTCTACGCGATACCAAAGGGGATGATGGACGGAGCGTTAGAGCAAATCAAACACTCACCCCCAGTCAACTGATCTGGGTTTAATCCATCATTATTCTTTAGCTCACTCCACCACCCCAGTTCAGACATGGCCATATGCAAATCAGTCTGACCCTGTGCCTCATGGGAACAGTCCAGCCCGAACTGCCAAGCCATGTCTTCCCTGGACCGGAAACAAGCATCCTGGGACCGGTTTCGGGTTCAAAACCCTCATCAGCCAGGCTATCTTGAATCCAGTGGCAAAGTGAGCAAGGGACCCACGTCTGGGCATACCCTGCCGACTTAGGGCGAACAAAGCGATACCAAAGGGGATGATGGACTGAGAGTCAGAGCAAATCAAACACTCACCCCCAGTCAACTGATCTGGGTTTAATCCATCATCATTCTTTAGCTCACTCCACCACCCCAGTTCAGACATGGCCATATGCAAATCAGTCTGACCCTGTGCCTCATGGGAACAGTCCAGCCCGAACTGCCAAGCCATGTCTTCCCTGGACCGGAAACAAGCATCCTGGGACCGGTTTCGGGTTCAAACCCCTCATCAGCCAGGCTATCTTGAATCCAGTGGCAAAGTGAGCAAGGGACCCACGTCTGGGCATACCCTGCTAACTTAGGGCGAACAAAGCGATTCCAAAGGGGATGATGGACGGAGCGTTAGAGCAAATCAAACACTCACCCCCAGTCAACTGATCTGGGTTTAATCCATCATCATTCTTTAGCTCACTCCAGACGTGGGTCCCTTGCTCACTTTGCCACTGGATTCAAGCTAGCCTGGCTGATGACGGCTGAATAGCCAGAAACCGGTCCCAGGATGCTTGTTTCCGGACCCGGGGAAGACATGGCTTGGCAGTTCGGGCTGGACTGTTCCCATGAGGCACAGGGTCAGACTGATTTGCATATGGCCATGTCTGAACTGGGGTGGTGGAGTGAGCTAAAGAATGATGATGGATTAAACCCAGATCAGTTGACTGGGGGTGAGTGTTAGATTTGCTCAAGCGCTCCGTCCATCATCCCCTTTGGTATTGCTTTGTTCGCCCTAAGTTGGCAGGGTATGCCCAGACGTGGGTCCCTTGCTCACTTTGCCACTGGATTCAAGCTTGCCTGGCTGATGACGGCTGAATAGCCAGAAACCGGTCCCAGGATGCTTGTTTCCGGTCCAGGGAAGACATGGCTTGGCAGTTCGGGCTGGACTGTTCCCATGAGGTACAGGGTCAGACTGATTTGCATATGGCCATGTCTGAACTGGGGTGGTGGAGTGAGCTAAAGAATGATGATGGATTAAACCCAGATCAGTTCACTGGGGGTGAGTGTTTGATTTGCTCAAGCACTCCGTCCATCATCCCCTTTGGTATTGCTTTGTTCGCCCTAAGTTGGCAGGGTATGCCCAGACGTGGGTCCCTTGCTCACTTTGCCACTGGATTCAAGCTAGCCTGGCTGATGACGGCTGAATAGCCAGAAACCGGTCCCAGGATGCTTGTTTCCGGTCCAGGGAAGACATGGCTTGGCAGTTCGGGCTGGACTGTTCCCATGAGGCACAGGGTCAGACTGATTTGCATATGGCCATGTCTGAACTGGCGTGGTGGAGTGAGCTAAAGAATGATGATGGATTAAACCCAGATCAGTTGACTGCGGGTGAGTGTTTGATTTGCTCAAGCGCTCCGTCCATCATCCCCTTTGGTATTGCTTTGTTCGCCCTAAGTTGGCAGGGCACGCCCAGACGTGGGTCCCTTGCTCACTTTGCCACTGGATTCAAGCTAGCCTGGCTGATGACGGCTGAATAGCCAGAAACCGGTCCCAGGATGCTTGTTTCCGGTCCAGGGAAGACATGGCTTGGCAGTTCGGGCTGGACTGTTCCCATGAGGCACAGGGTCAGACTGATTTGCATATGGCCATGTCTGAACTGGGGTGGTGGAGTGAGCTAAAGAATGATGATGGATTAAACCCAGATCAGTTGACTGGGGGTGAGTGTTTGATTTGCTCAAGCGCTCCGTCCATCATCCCCTTTGGTATTGCTTTGTTCGCCCTACGTTGGCAGGGTATGTCCAGACGTGGGTCCCTTGCTCACTTTGCCACTGGATTCAAGCTAGCCTGGCTGATGACGGCTGAATAGCCAGAAACCGGTCCCAGGATGCTTGTTTCAGGTCCAGGGAAGACATGGCTTGGCAGTTCGGGCTGGACTGTTCCCATGAGGCACAGGGTCAGACTGATTTGCATATGGCCATGTCTGAACTGGGGTGGTGGAGTGAGCTAAAGAATGATGATGGATTAAACCCAGATCAGTTGACTGGGGGTGAGTGTTTGATTTGCTCAAGCGCTCCGTCCATCATCCCCTTTGGTATTGCTTTGTTCGCCCTAAGTTGGCAGGGTATGCCCAGACGTGGGTCCCTTGCTCACTTTGCCACTGGATTCAAGCTAGCCTGGCTGATGACGGCTGAATAGCCAGAAACCGGTCCCAGGATGCTTGTTTCCGGTCCAGGGAAGACATGGCTTGGCAGTTCGGGCTGGACTGTTCCCATGAGGCACAGGGTCAGACTGATTTGCATATGGCCATGTCTGAACTGGGGTGGTGGAGTGAGCTAAAGAATGATGATGGATTAAACCCAGATCAGTTGACTGGGGGTGAGTGTTTGATTTGCTCAAGCGCTCGTCCATCATCCCCTTCGGTATTGCTTTGTTCGCCCTAAGTTGGCAGGGTATGCCCAGACGTGGGTCCCTTGCTCACTTTGCCACTGGATTCAAGCTAGCCTGGCTGATGACGGCTGAATAGCCAGAAACCGGTCCCAGGATGCTTGTTTCCGGTCCAGGGAAGACATGGCTTGGCAGTTCGGGCTGGACTGTTCCCATGAGGCACAGGGTCAGACTGATTTGCATATGGCCATGTCTGAACTGGGGTGGTGGAGTGAGCTAACGAATGATGATGGATTAAACCCAGATCAGTTGACTGGGGATGAGTGTTTGATTTGCTCAAGCGCTCCGTCCATCATCCCCTTTGGTTTTGCTTTGTTCGCCCTAAGTTGGCAGGGTATGCCCAGACGTGGGTCCCTTGCTCACTTTGCCACTGGATTCAAGCTAGCCTGGCTGATGACGGCTGAATAGCCAGAAACCGGTCCCAGGATGCTTGTTTCCGGTCCAGGGAAGACATGGCTTGGCAGTTCGGGCTGGACTGTTCCCATGAGGCACAGGGTCAGACTGATTTGCATATGGCCATGTCTGAACTGGGGTGGTGGAGTGAGCTAAAGAATGATGATGGATTAAACCCAGATCAGTTGACTGGGGGTGAGTGTTTGATTTGCTCAAGCGCTCCATCCATCATCCCCTTTGGTATTGCACTCAGTTCTACATCTTGTTTTCGCAGGCATGAACCATCAACAAACAGTACATAATCCGACTCTCCCAATGGGACATCAAAGATGTCCGGCCTGGGCTTTGTACACATTTCTGTTAGATCCAGACAATCATGATCAACTTCTTCTTTTACTTCTTCACAGAATGGATCCGGCAACAGGGTTGCTGGATTCACAGTGGTGCATCTTATCACACTTACATTTTCAGCACCTAGGATCACTCTTTCATATTTAGTCAGCCGACTAGGGGTCAAGTGCTGAGTTCGAGTCCTTGTTAAAAGAATCTCCACAGAATGTGGCACATAAACTTTCAAGGGATGTCCCATAACAATAGACTCACTCTGCTCCAGACTCACAGAAGTAGCAGCTTCTGCTTTTAAGCAGCCAGGCAATGCTGAGGCCCCAGAATCCAGAGTGGCAGAAAAGTATGCCACTGGACGTCGCATCAATCCATGTCTTTGGGTTGACACTGAAAGTGCACATCCTTCCCTCTCACAGTAGAACAAAGCAAATTCTTTCGTATAGTCAGGCATTCCCAATGCTGGTGCTTGACACAAACAATCCTTCAGTTTAATGAATGCATCCTCACTCTCATCATCCCTTTCAATCGGATCCATCACATCTTTTCGTGTCAATTTTATTAGGAGTTTTGCAAGCCATGAAAATCCACTGATCCACTGACGACAGTATCCAATCACTCCCAAAAACATTCGTACTTCTTTCTTAGTTTTAGGCAGATTCATCTGTCGAATCACTTTTATTCTCTCTGGTGTCACATTTCTAACTCCCTTTTCTATCTTGTGACCCAAATATTGGACTTCTTGTTGGCAAAACTGTAATTTCTCTGGTGACACTTTGTGTCCACCTTCTGCCAAATGGTTCAGTAAAGCAATTGTGTCTATGACACAAGCCTCTCTTGTCTTTGATGCCACCAGTAGGTCATCAATGTACTGAACCAAAACCAAATTTCCTGGCATAACCAATGTTTCCAAATACTTTTTCAAGATTTGATTGAAAATCGAGGGACTCTCTGTATACCCTTGAGGAACTCGGCACCATGCCAAAACACGATCCTCGAACCGGAACGCAAAGAGATATTGGCTATCTTCATGCAAGGGGATCGAAAAGAATGCTTGGCACAAATCAATCACTGTATACCAATGTGCCTCCCAAGGTATCTGATAAAGAATTACTGCTGGATTTGGTACTACTGGACAACAGGGCACTACTATCTTATTAATTTTCCTTAAATCTTGCACTATCCTATATTTGCCACTGGGCTTTTTAAGTCCCATGATTGGCGAATTACAAGGCCTACCCATTATTTCTTTCAAAATACCTTGTTCAATCATTTGATCAATTACTGGAGCAACTCCTGCTTTTACTTCTGGACTCATTTTGTACTGTCGTGTGTTTGGATAAATTGCACCTTCTTTCACCACTATTTTAATTGGATCTTCATTTGCCATCAGTCCAATTTCCTTTCATGAAAAATCCCACACATCTGACCTCACTGAGTCTCTTAATTCATCAGGCAGACTGCTTTCAGTCAGAAGTGAAAACATCTCATCCACTTCTGTTCCTTGTTTTGCTAGCATCATCTTGAAAGCGATATCTTCATCAGGTGTTTGAAAGGCAATACCAACAGGTATACAATAGATGGTACAGTTCATTTTACACAACAAATCCCTCCCTAACAAGTTAACTGGACTTGAGTCACACACTAGAAATCGGTGCATGTCTTTGAAATTTCCGATATTCACTTCTATTGGTTTAGTAACTGGGGCTTTTATTTGCTTATTTGAGACTCCTACAACTTGGTTAGTTTCTCCCGAGAGGGGTAGGTTTGGAATTTCTGCTGCTCTCACAGTAGAATGGGTAGCACCAGTATCCACTAGAAAAGTGATGTCATTACCTTCCACTTTTCCATCAACAAATGGACCTGACTGGTCTACCGCCAAGGATGCGCCAAGCACACATTCTTCCTCCCCCCTCAGGCACCGTCATTGAGAAACATCCGAATCACACTCATTACTGTGCATCCAATATTGTTGAACCGTTTGTGTATTCTTACCACTCTCTCCACGAAATCCGGTGTTCACACTGTATCTCTGCACTTGAGCGTTCATACAGTTGGGAATAGGGGCTTGTGGCACCTGTAACTGTGGAGTAACTACCTGTTACTGTTGCTGCTGGTTCACAACCACCTCATTCTGCATCTGTGGATTTAAATGTTGATTTACCCCATTATTCTGTTGAAAGTTTCTACACTCATTCTTCCAATGTCCCTGCTTTCCGCACGCATGACAAGGATACTTCTTCTTCGCTTCCTCTCTACTCATTCGTCCTTTTCCTTTTTTCCCATTCGATCCTTGACTATTCTGATTTTGGTCATTCGACTGGTTATCATTTTGAGAACCAGTACTTGCCTCTTGGTGTTCTGCCAACTTCACTTGTGCCCACATCATCTTTTCTTTCAATTTCTTATGTTTTGCGTCAATATCATCACTGCAATACTTCGCGTACTTCAAGATGTCGTCAATGGGCTTACTTTGCCAGCAAAGCATATGCTGTTGAATCATCTGACTAATTTCTGATCTCAATCCATACACAAACCTGTACACAAAATGTCCCATATCCTTATCACCAATATTTTCAAATCCACTATACTGTTTAAATACCTGTAACAACCTCTCATAATACGCATGCACTGACTCTTTTGGTTCCTGAGTTGTTCTATCTATTTTAACCCAATCCTTTTCTTTCGGGGAATTTTCCCTTTCAAGAAAGTAACCACTTGCTGATACTTTTTCATCACTTCTTCTGAAGGTGCACCTGTCTTTGTATCTCTTGGGTATTCTTCAGTTGGCCAATCAACCGTAATCTTACATTCTGTCCACAAATCAGTTGGTACCACTATATCAAACAGTAATAATAATACTTTTGAAACTTTCACAAACCTCTCTACCTGCTTGTACCATTCAACTGGCTTCTCCCTTAATCTGGGGAAATCATTCGTAAAAGACAAAATATCCTGTCTAGACCATGGAACATGAACGTATCCACCACCAGGAACTTCTCTCATTGGACACACTCTTTCAACCTGTTCTGTTTCTCTTAATGGGAATGCAGATGCTTCCTTTGTAGCTGCCTCATCCCTTTTCCTTGTCCATCTACCTCTCCATCTGTCTGCATCTCCCCATTTCTTCAAAATATTCATTAATTCTTTGATCTGTAGTCTCCTTCCTGATGCATTCAAACTCTCTAAATCTTTGTCAGTAAATTCTGCCCTATATGGTTTCTGCAATAATTTCGATTTTTCTACATCCCTTCCAAATTCTGAAGCAACTTCTACTATTTTCTCATGCAAATTCTTTGCTCTCCATGTTATACTTTTGCACAAAAACAACAATTCATCATCTCTGTATGTACCTAATCTCTCCGGGCTTATTGTACCAATGATCATTTCTTCCAAATCCACTTTCAACTTGGCCACATCTATACTTGGTGTTTGAGGTTTCTTTTTGTCTAATCCTTTCGCCCACTCCTCTAGATTATCCGGCGAAAATCCTTTAGAATTTCCTGCTACTGGAGTGTCAATCATTTCTTTTCTCCTCTTATTCACTGGTGAACCTCTTTTCAGGGTTTCAGACTCTGTTTCAATATTAGGGAGATCTAGTAACGAGATATTTGAATCACTCTCACTGGTTAGATCTTCTGACATTGCTACCTCTTTTCTAACACTATTTTGTTGTACTGTCACTGTTTGTAATCTTGGGGTGTCTCGTTTATCCCCATATAATGGAATAACCGGACCTATCGTCACTGGTACTGTCAAGGCTTCAGCATTTAAACCTAACTGATTTATGTTCTGAATTATCTCTTCTTTTATTCTATTTAATGCGTCTCTTTCCTTTTCCTGTAACACTCGGGTAACTGTTGGATCACATAAGACTTGTGGAACTAAGGGAGTTCTCATCATTGGTGCACTCGGAGTTGCCTCTCCAGCACTTTCTTGATAAGGCGGAGGTCTTTTAACTAAAATGTCCTCTAATAACTCATCATCAGTTTCATCACATTCTGTTCCTGCCATACCTGTGTGTTTCATTTTTTCTTTGCATTTACTCCCTACTTGATCTTCAGCCATCAATACTGGATACAACCCTTCCGTTACTACAGCTCTTCTCCATCTTTTCATCTCATCTCCTGGAGTATCAAATGGATATCTTGGAAAGAATCCTCTATTTATTCTTCTACCGCCTCTGTATTTCTCTCGCTCAAATCCCTCAACTTCCCATTCCTCCAAAGCTTCATACTGCGTTAACCTAGGGCTAGGTTCTAATGAATTCATCCGATTTCTCAAATTCTGAAGAATCCTTACATTAAACGTACCATTTTCTGGAAAAGCTAGAACACCATCACCTTTCGTATATTCCACCCAATTTTCCAACCAAACACAAGTATGATATCCTCGTTCCAACATCATAAGAGAAGCAGGCGTATTCTGGGGTGGCATAAGAATCCCTTCTCTGGTTACTACGCGCTTATCCTTTTAAAAAAAAATGTTGATTTTATTAATCAGCTTCATTCTTCCAATTCCTGTAACTAAGTTGTTTCAGCAAGGTAAAACTATAAACTCTTCCGTATTCTCAAGTATCTTGCTTCCCAACACTCGTCCTATACCAGCGCGACTCACACCAACAGTCCAATCAGAGCTCTCTACGTTTTCTCTTACTCAACCAATACCTGCACGACTCTTGTCTGCCAACCAATCAGAGCTTTCCACACACCCACTTGTCTGCCCAATACCAGCGCGGCTTTTTATGACGTCAGTATTACTCCTACTACTGACCCTCCCTTTACAATCGGTACTTGTTACACGCCCGCTGTCTCAACCAATACCAGCGCGGCTCTCTGCGACATCAGTATGACTCCTGCTACTGACCCTCCCTTCACAAGGTAATTCGGCAATGTATTTTCTAAACTTTCTTAATAGATTTTCTGTTAGTATTAACGTAAAAACAGCGCTACTCTGTCTGCTCCGCTAATTCAAAGATAGTTTATTCACTTGCTTCAGAGAGAAAGTACTTCCTTATACTGCGAGTAAAAACCACTGTTTACCCTTCACTTAAGCTCGGGGAGGACTTATTACTCCTCTAGGGATACTCCTCCTTCGGGTAAGGCCAAAGTTTCACAGGTGGACCCTTCGCTATCACTCACTCTCGGCTTTTATACGATGTAGTCCCTAATATAACACCTACAGCCCTCCGTAGCTTTTAGGTATTATGACAACAGACGAGTAACCTTCTGCAGTGTGATTTCCTTACCACACGCTTCAAAATTCCATTCCCGGGATTCCCAGGTATCTCTGTACCTGTACTCTCAGACAACATAGAACAGGACATTAACTTTTCATGTTAAGGAACATATAGTCAATAATCAATAATCAATAATCACCAAACTAATCAATAATAACCATAACTCTGCTACCAGAAAAACTGATCCAGCGAGAAGTGGCCGAGGTTGGATATTTTTCCACACAATAAACGGAATTTTTCACTGGGCCCATATATTTTAAATCCAATTGAAATCTTTCCATTACCCTTGGCCAATTTTCCCGCTGGTTGGGGGTTGAGTTTTTTTTAAATTCAATAAAGTTCAGATTAGTTAATTTCCTGTAACCATAAATCGATTACAATATCATTTCAATGTCTAACTAATCTTCACGAATCAACACTCTTCCTCTGGTCAATGGACCATTAGTTGAGTTAGTTGATGGTGATATTAACAACTTCTTAACTAAACTCTTAATGAAATAACCACAGACTCTGTATAATAATAATAAGTTTATCTAAAATTTCAGTCATTAAGTTGAATGCTTATCAATTACAAGTACACAGTGCAAACTCCATCTTTCTTAAAGTGGGAGAGAGAACAATCATAAAGCATAATACCTTCAATTATACAAGTTCATTCAACAAAATCAAATGCATAAGAGTGGATAGATGTAGAGACAAAAGGCACATAATAATAGCAACATTTGCAAAGAAATATGCACATTTCTGGATAGAATGATATTTACCTAATGAAGATATCTGGAAAACCACCCCTCTGGCCAAAGGACTGGTGGGGTCCCCTGACTTAGGATCAGGAGACAAAGACTATAGGATAGGTTCAGGACAGGTCTGATACTTACTAGACTTTCTATAACCCGACACACCAGGGCGATTCCCTCTCTTACACTCTCTCCCTCCTCGATATTCTTCCGCAATCTTCCAATCTAATCAGGCAGTAGTCTGGATCTTCCAACTCTGCTCTCGTCTCTCGTCTCTCTCTCCCTCTCTCTGTTCAGCTCCCAGCAGCAGCAGTTCCCTCCCAGCTCCATCGAATCACCTCTCAATCAGCAGTGTTGTGTGTGAGTGTGTGTGTGTGCTTAATTCAAGTCACTCTAGTTATAGTCTTTATTTCTTCATGTCCCACCCTCAAGTGTTTCAGATTTGCTAAACTACTGAATATGATTGGACGGGGTTAGGGGTGTCTTCATCATACCAGGCTGACGTATTCACTTTTCTTAGTAAACCCTATTGTTTGTTAACCCTGCCCTTCTACTCATTCATATAATTTGTTTGAAACATGCATATTTTGTTGAAAATGCCATAACACATTTAAAACAGGCTTCATAGATGACCGATGCATCTTCTTCTTTTCCCATCCTTTCTGTCCTTGGATCTTGGCACTCATTCAATTCCCTCTCGGTCACCGGGTCATTTCATGTAGTTACTGGGCATGTGCAGCTTTCGCCATTTTCTTTTTCAGTCATGGATTTAACAGGCCCAAATGTACACTATTAATAAAGGAATCATAAAGAGATGTTATTTTCTTAAACATGTAATTCTCACTGTTCATCACCCACTTCTACTCTATCCTATGTAATTATTATTACTCTTGGGCAAAAGCGTTAATAGCAGCAGCTTTCGTTTCAATCAAGCAAGCATATGCCAGGCATGCGGTACCTCAAGACCGTGTTCTGGATTTTCTTGCGCATGCGTGAGGATTTCCCTCTCAAAGCGAGTTAGTCATGTTACTTACATGTAATTCAAGTTTGCACATGCGCAAAGCGATTTTGCAAGTTAAAGCGGGTTTTATTCGTGCAGCATTTTATTTCTCATTAATCCAAGCATGCGTAAGCTTTTCTCCCCATGTATCTGTGTTGGGTGTATGTTAGTTTCGTCTTATTTACTAAATTAATGATTAGTTAAAGTTAATGGAGGATTTAATCGAGCGAGTTTCACTTTTCTTGAATCCTTGTTCCATCACCACAACTTGTAAATGCTAAGAGAATT
Source organism: Calotriton arnoldi (assembly GCA_963921515.1). Classification (NCBI taxonomy): domain Eukaryota; kingdom Metazoa; phylum Chordata; class Amphibia; order Caudata; family Salamandridae; genus Calotriton; species Calotriton arnoldi. The sequence continues at coordinate 60,156 of CAWUFW010021137.1, forward strand.
GGAAAGGTAGGTTACAATTGCACTTTTCTAAACATAAGACAACAGCAAAGCACATTTTTTCATAATTTTTGCCCAACAGCACATGTTGTATGTATGCTTTTTGTAAACAAGCATTGAAAAATACTATTAGAAAACGAAATGGTTTGGGATTATGATAGTACTAGAAAACACAAACAATTACATAGTGCCAGGGTAGATCCTACTGCTAATCTTTTGAAATCATATTGTGCACAGAAGAAGCAATAGCAAGTTCACGATGAACACTATCCTCACAATAAAAAACAGCATGCTAATACTTATGAAGTCCAACTACTGTTCCATGAGTCTTGATCTGTCTCCAAAATATACCGTGCTGTGTTTTGTTATTGAACATGCTCCTATGAAACATCCACACACCATCCCTCTGCTTTTTCTCAATATACGACCATAAAACTGTGCCTGGTGGGCACTGTGGCTGCCTGGTGAGCCACATCAGCCACTTGTCAGTCATTCACAGTCCATCATGCACTAGGAGAAGATGAGGTGTAGTTGATGTCAATAGAGAAGGTGGATGAGAAGCTGCCCACAGGAAGCTGTGCTTCACTGATATAGCTTCTTGCATAACACAATGATAAAAGAAAAGTTATAGGAACAAAAACATAAGCAAACCCTCAGCGAGGGAACACTGAGGAGCTGGGGTATTAAGAAAACACATGCTATTCTAAGAAGCGCTGAAAGAAAAATAAAACATTAGTTACTAAATGTAAGCAGCCGAGGGAAACAAATCATCCATCAAAAAGATGGTAAGGAAGCTATTTTCTAGTGGACGGGCACATACAGAAGAGGAAGTAAAGCCATCGAATAAGAAGCAAGCAAATGAAATAGACAAGAAAGGCAACCAATGAGAAGAAATAAGGTGAGCCAATGGCCACTCTTTGTATATTGTATTGTAGATAATAGGTTTTCGACAACAGGACGAAATCTTACAACAGTAGAACAAGAGGATATCAGTGAAGGAAAGGTTTTCCATGACTTAGGTGGCCAAGGATATTCCTGTAAGCAGTTGTAGTCTGGATTATCGAGTTGGTAATGTTGGATTATCTGAATATTGTAGCCAAGATATCTAGGACCAAACTATTGAGATCGTGAGTGCATATCTGTAGGTCGAGATTTATTGTTCGTAACGCCACTTACCCATATATACTTACATGTTAATATTTTGGTCCTCAATATTTTGGCTACAGTATTCTGGTAATTCAATCTACCATACTAAATACTTCATATTTCCACCCCTGGAGGCGGACCTGGACCTCATCGCCGTCTCACCCCTCAAAGAGGGTGTTCTCTCCACAAGGCACCCTGAGCATGCTTGCTCATGAGAACCGCAGAGTCAGGTCAGGTACTCATCAACCCTCTAGTCCAATTAGTTTTCCTACAACCACTATCCACTCTGCCCTATCCCCAACCTACACAGTTACTCACATACAACCTCTCACAAACCCGCTTGAAAGAGTAAACTGTTCATATTAATCTCCATACGCTCTTCTTTTCTTTCATACACTTCCAATGTTAAGGACTTTGGCTGCAATGGCTGGGGTAATGGCGTAGCAAGGGGGGGCGGCAAGAGTTTTGGGGGCAGCAGTCTATCCCCCAACCCCCACACTCTTACCTGGGCAATCACGGGGGGCAAACGCAGGAATCGCCAGCACCCCCGCTCTTGCATACGGCCGTCGCGGGCAGCAAACGCAGGGACCGCCACGGGCGCCAACAGGTCTAGCTACGCCACTGCGCTGGGGCAGAATTTCTTCCAGCTGTGGCATGTCAACACACTTGGCCCACCTCCAAACATGTCCCTACAATACACGTAGGTATATCGCCATGCTCTCAATCTCAGTACTGCACTATAGTTCATTTCTTATCATTTGTTTCTTCAACCTTAACTGTGCAAATTATCTTTCATGTTTCAAAGCGCTGAGTCACTTTACTCACCTCTAACTCACATTGTCATGCTATGGTCCTCTTAATCCACTTTAAAGGTTCTGTGTTGTCTCATCTACCACCTACTACCATCTCTAGTGCTACCCCTAGCACTGCACCAACTCATGGCTGGTCACAGACAACAGACAGCTGGTAGAGACTGGCACCTCTACCCCCTGCTCCTCTGTGCTTTGCTCAACTATATCTCTCTACATGACTGTCAAGATTTGTATATTTCATTATTTTATATATTTTTTTATTTTATTTTGAGAGTTTTATATATTGCGCTGGCTAGACCCAGAGGTATCAGAGCGCTTTACATGAGAAGATAATATAACGCAAACATGACATACGAATAGATAAAAAGATAAAGAAACAACGTGTGAAATATACAAAAACAAAATAAATATACAGGAGCAAGAGCTATACACTTCAAGTAACTAGGGATATGATATTCGGGGAAGGACAGATAATACTGGACAAAATGTAACATGGTGATTGGAGATCAGGTGCAGGTCACAGGTTAGGACCTCCAATGATAATTGGGCCAAACATGGCGTATAAGTAGATAAAAGATAATGACAACAACATGTGAGATATACAAATCAAGTAAATAAAAAAAATTTAAAAAAAGATAAACGAATCAAATAGATAAACAGGGGCAGGAGCTATACATGGAATGGACAAATATTACTGGATTAATATAACATGGTGAGATTGGAGGTCAAGTGCAGGTCGCAGGTTAGGATCCCCAATAATAATTGAGGAGGTGGATTTTGAGGTCTTTTTTGAAGCTGAAATAGGAGGGGTTGCAGCGCAGGTTTTTTGGGAAGGCATTCCAGATGATAGGGGCATTCCCAGAGAAGAAGCGTGATTGTGTGGCTTTCTTTTTATGCAGTGGTGGTATAAGGAGGAGGGAGTTAGTGCTTCTCAGGGGACGTGTGGTGCCCGCAATGAGGAGTTTCTTGGAAAGGTACTGTGGAGTGTTTTGGTGGAGGACTTTATGAGTGATGCAGGCAGTTTTGTATGCAGATCTGCCTTCAATAGGGAGCCATTTAAGAGATTTGAGAGCCGGGGATATGTGATCGAAGCGTTTGCAGTCTGTAATGAGCCTGGCGGCCAGGTTGAGCACAGCTTTGATTGGAGCAAGGTGGACCTTGGGGATTCCGTTGAGGATAGCGTTACCATAATCAATACGTGAAAGAACAAGTGACTGAACTACAAGTTTAAAATCATCGTTGGGTATAAAGGGTTTGATTTTTTTGAGGTGACGGAGAGTGAGGAGGGCTCCTTTAGCAGAGTTTTTGATGTGGACGTTAAGGGTTAGGGTGTTGTCGATAGAAATACCAAGAGATTTGACGGAGTTGGACAAGGTGAATGAGCAGTTGAGTGCGTTAAGGTCAGATATCCATGATTGAACGGGGAGAGGGTTGTTTTTAGGGGAGAAGAGAATGATTTCAGTTTTATTAGGGTTAAGTTTGAGATGATTGGAGTGGAACCAGGTTTGGATTTTGGTGAGGGTGTTGTTCAGGTGTAAGATGTCGGCATGAGTTTTAATCTTGTAATAGATTTGGGTGTCATCGGCGTAGAGGTGGTAGTTGATGCCTGCTTGTTTAAGAATGAGGGTGAGGGGTTCCATAAAGAGGTTAAAGAGGGAAGGAGAGAGAATAGACCCTTGGGGGACTCCAAGGGAGACAGGAGTGGGGTTAGAGAGACAGTTTTGAATTTTGATTTGCTGAGTTTGGTGTTGTAGGTAGGAGACGAACCATTTGTAGGCAGTATCATTGAGGCCGAAGCGGGTCCTAAGCACATTGAGTAGGGCTGAATGGTTGACTGTATCAAATGCTGCGGAGAGATCAAGGAGGATAAGAAGACAGGTCTCGCCATTATCAAGTGATTGGTGGATGTCATCGACGACATTGAGCATCGCCGTTTCGGTGCTGCAGCCTTTCCTGAAGCCTGATTGAAAGGGATCAAGTAGGTTGAAGTTTTCGATGTGTTTGTCTAGTTGTAGTAGGACACATTTTTCAAGGACCTTTGAGAGAAGTGGGAGGTTAGTGATGGGGTGGAGATTGTTTAGGTCATTGGGGTCAGCATTGGGGTTTTTGATTATGGGAGAGATTTGTCCAAGTTGAAGGGAGGTGGGGACACAGCCAGTGGAGAGAGAGGTGTTGATGATTGTGGTCCAGTATGGGGTGATGATGTGCTTAAGGGCAGGGACAAGGTTAGAGGGTAAGGGGTCTTTTGTGTGGGGGGACGGTTTAAGATTACCAATTATATAAGGACTTCTAGCTCAGTCACGGGGAGGAAGTTGAGCAGGGAGGCATTGTTCTTTAATTGTGAGTTAGGAGAGTTGGTTTCCGGAGAGGTAGCAGGGTTAGTTGGTCGAGGGGATGTGGGGTAGGCATTAGAGGTGAGGACGGGTTTGCATTGGGAGTTTGTGGGGAGCTGTGTGGAGCGGAAGGATTGATCAATTTTGGCTATTTTTTCTGAGAAGAAGTGGGAAATTTCTTCACATCTGGCTGAGGAGGCGGTCAGATTAGGAGGTGCGGGGGAAGTTTGGTTACGAATGATTTTGAAGAGTTCCCTAGGTCTGTTTTTGGCATGATCAAGTTGAGTGCGGAAGAAGGAGGCCTTTTCCTTGAAGATGTGTTTTTGTACGTGGATCTAGCATGTCTGAGGAGGGCAAGATGGGTGGGAGAGGGATGGTGTCTCCAGGTTCTTTCCGATAGTCTGAGTGACCGTCTTTCGTTATTAAGCTCGGTATTAAACCAAGAGTTGGAGGGGGTGGTTCTTTGGTTTTTGAGTTTGGGCGGGGCTAGTTGGTCAAGGATACCAGTGACAGTATTGTTAAAGTGTTCAGTGAGCTCATTGGCATTTTGTGAGGGGGAATGAGAAGAAGTTGAGCTTGGAGTTTAGACTCAAGAACACCCGGGGGATATGTTTTAGATTTCTGGTCAGTTTCTTAGGTCTGTTAATTTTGGAGGTGGGGAGATTTGCATTTGTAGCAATGGTGAACAGTATAAGGTGATGGTCGGACCAGTCAATGGGGACGATATTGGTCACGGAGGCCAGATCTTCGTTGGAAAGAATGGCGTCAAGGATGGCTCCTTTGGTGTGTGTCGGGGACAGGCATAGTTGTTTGAGTTCATTGATCTCAAGTAGATTGGTGAGGAGGGGGATAGTGGGATCATCGGTATCGTTCCAATGGAGGTTGAGATCCCCAGGAAAGAGATTTTTTGAGTTGGATAATGAGGATTGTGTCAGGAGCTCAGATAAGTCCTCGATGAAGGGCTGGGGGGGGGGCCTGGAGGGCGATAGATGTTGTGTAGATGAATTGGGTGGGAGTTTTGGGTTGTCAGTTCAGCTTCCAGGTATTCACAGGAGGAGTAGCCAGAATTATTGACAAGGGATAGCTGAAGTTCATTTTTAAAGATAATGGCTAGACCACCCCCAACTCTGTCAGGTCTATCTTTTCTCAGAATAGAGTATCCCGGGAGGGAGAGTAGGTCAAGTATGCTCGTTGAGTGGTCTTTGAGCCAGGTTTCTGTGAGGAATGCAATGTCAATGGATTCACTCAGGATAGTTTCCGAAATTTCCGTGGCATGTTGGACTGCGGAGCGACAGTTGACAAGCATACATGTAAGTGGTGTGGGGTTGCATATGGTGGGTGGGCAAGTGTGGATCGACGTGAGTTGAGGCGGTGGTCTGGGGAAGCGGGGGAGGAGGGGATTCTATTAGTCCCTAAGATAATAGGGATGTGGGAGTAGGGAGTGGAGAATTGGTGGTTGGTAAGCTAGGAAGGTAAGAGTTGCATAGGTCGGAGAGGTCGGACGGGGAGAGATGGATCGAGGTGCGGTGAGGTCTATGTATACGGCAGCGGAGAGGAGTCGATCTCCAATGATTGTGTTTGGTGTTAGGGATTTTCAGGGGAATTTTTGGGGGGATTTTTGGGCAGGGCTGGGTGGGGGTTTTATGGTGAGGGAGGGTTCTGGAGCTGTGGGAGATAAAGTCTTTCCTGAGTTGAGAGAATTTAGTAATTAAATTAGATAGGTGAAGTTCAATGTTGTGTAGGCTCTGGGCAATTAAGGTGAGGGGAGGTATCGAGGGGGGTGGTCTGGGTTAGTTACGGAGGGTGGATTGATGTGTGTGGGTGGAGATAGGGAAGTGAGTGTGGAATGAGGGTGACGGGGCTGTTGGGTGTGAGGGGTTCGGTAATCAAATTGGATAGGACACGTTCAGTGTTATGTAGGCTCGTGTCAATTGGGGTGGAGGGGGTACTGAAGGGGCGTGGGCGGGGTGTAGGGAAAGATCTGAGTTAGTTGCAGAGGGTGGACTGATGTGAGAGGGGGCGATAGGGTAGTGGGAGTGGAGTGAGGGGTGACGGGGCTGTTAGATGGGAGGGGTTCAGTAATCAATTTAGATAGGTCGAGTTCACTGTTGTGTAGGTTCGGGGCAATTAGGGTAAGGGGAGGAATTGAAGGGGCGGGGGAAGGGAATGATCTAGGGGTAGGGAGTGGTCTGGGTTAGTTGCGGAGGGTGGACTGAGGTGTGAGGGGGAGATAGGGTAGTGGGTGTGGAATGAGGGGTGTCGATGCTGTAAGGTGTGGGGGGTTGGGCTAGGTTAGACATGAGGTTAAGAACTTCAGGAGATGTGGTCAGAGAGGATAAAAGGGCATAGAGTGAGTGGAGAGCGGATATATTGGGGTGGGGGGGTTGTGTATTTATCGGAGGTTGGGATAAAGGATTGGGAGGCGGAGTTAGGAGGGCCTGAAGGGGCAGGAGAGGAGGGGTGGGGAGGAGAAGAGGGTGTACGAGATGGGTAGGAGGAGGGGGGTGAGGAGTTGTGTTAGGGGATTGAAGGGCAAGGACGGTGGAGTACGTGAGTAGTTGGGTGGGGGGGAGAGGTTGTGGGGTCAGGCAGAGGCGGGGTTGTGGGAGGGGAATGATAAGTAGATGGTAGGGATTGGGGCAACCGTTTTTAGTGGAGGGGTCCGAGGCGTGTGAGTTCCGGGTGTTAGGTGGAGAGAGGAAAATTAGAGGGGGATGAGAAATAGGTAATGTTGGTTGGGGGATGCCATTTGCTGTAGTGAGGTCCAGGGAGGGTGATGGTGAAGTCGATTGTTGGAGGATGGTGTTAGCTGGATGGTTTAATATAATATGACAATATTTGGTCAACAATTTGTTCTGATTTTAACAAAAGGTCTAACTGACAAATCGATAAGCCACATGTCTGTGTCGTCCGGTCAACATATGCTTCCATACATTTTGCAACTTCATGTGGAACACATTGATGTCTCATCGCTCATTCGTATATCTATTTATGTCCTCACTGTGATCAAACATTGATTGAAATATCTGGTCATTATACCTAATGCTCTGATATTTCATTGTAATGTCACCCCAACTATGACACTTTTCTCCCAGCTTATACCATCTGGGTGAGGATCCTGCATTGTTGTTGATGTATTGTGCGCCAACAACGTTACTGTACCTTCATACTGTTTGTGTGCATGTTCCATTACTCTGTGTATGTCTCTGTTGTCAGCGACAGTGATGGAAAAGCCTTTGGTGTCCTCCTTGTGACCAACATCTTAGAGAAAATCGGGGGATATGCTGGCAGCAGCATATCCCTCTCTAGCATCCATCGCTAAAGTGAGCTTCTGACCATTTTAGCTCCACTATTGTATGTTTTCATTATCATTTGTACTGTTCCGGGTGGTTTTATCTTTGTGAATGAAATGTATCATATATTTCATTTACATCCATATACATTGGCATTATTTGTTTCAACAAACAATGTTTTCCTCTGTTCCATATTCATAAAACTCAACTTTCGCATTACTCTTCTCTCTAGCTGCTGGACCAGGAAAGACATTACCACCACCGACTTCATGGTCACTGATCCAGCAGCTGACGTTTAGGAGTTTATCCACAAAGGGAACATCCGTGGCAGTAGCAGGTGAGATGCCATCTTTTATCATTTGCAGGACCTTGAACGTATCAAATATTAACTTCATATGTTTCATTTCTGTCATGTGACTCTGTAAAACTGTGACTTATTGCTGACAGCTAATGCGAAACAAGTCTCGCGATGGACTTTACACAGTCTTTATTGGCTGAGTAACTACTTATTTTATCTTCCTGTTGCAGATCCTGGGAACTGAGAACCTGAAAAGGGCTATCCTCTTTCAAGCTGATATTTCTCAGCGAGTGGCCACCACTGCTAAGGAGGAGGTGGGGACACTGTTGGGTCCTTCCATGATCGAGCCTCTAGCACTATCTCACAGCTGGCCAGCAGTCTTCCTACAAGGACTCTCCTGAGGGTGAAATTCCCCAGCCAACAGCTAATCAGCCATGGTTGCTTGATCCGGCTCTGGGGGGCTCCCTTCCATCCTGCCCTCAACCAATAGGCACATCTGTTGACTTCCCTGCACACCCCGTCCACACAGGTGCAACTCCAAACTTATCTCAATCATCTGCGAAAGAGGACCTCTGATGAGGAGGACCTCTCCCAAATTTAACAATCCCCTCCCCTACAACAACAACTCAGATGTCAATCCTCTCCTTGACAGACATCCTTCTGGCTATGTCAGATGGCCGCAGGTGTGGACGTTGGCTACGGACAATTCCTGTCCTCTGGGAGGATAACTTTACACAACAACAGTTACTGGGGTACGGAGGATTTGCAAGTAGGTGGTCAGCGTGCCCACCAGAAGGAACTTGTTTGGTTGATTGAGAGGATGATCTGTGTCTTGGAAAAGATTGAGAAATGTTTCTCATCTGCAGCAGAAACATATTTATTTATAGAGGAATGAGAGTCCAAGACAACATGCTTTGTCCATGCAGATGATAAAGGTTGTAACAAATAAGTGTCAATATCAACCTACAGGGTCAAGGCATGCTCAAAACTAAACTAATGCACCACAATAACCAGTCAGGCCCAGCCCATCCATAAACCCTGACAACAATCCACTTGACCAACCCACATACTCTGGCAACAATCCAATTTCACCACTCACAAAACCTGACAACAATCCACTTGCCCCGTCAATAAGCACACATCTTACATTTCCCCCAGTTTTGTGTAGATGTAAAAAATCACTTCCCACGCCCCATGGACATGGACACTATCCGCATAAACACTAAACAGACAATGCCTCACTCACTCATCCACTCATCCACACATTTTCTTATTTTCCTTTTTTTTTATTGAGGTCATGGATAAGCCACAATAATATAAAATACAGATCAATCCAATTGAAAGGCAAAGATTAAAGGGGATAATATCCCTACAGGGGCAGCTGGGTGCAGCAAATAGGATAAAGCATAGCACAGAGAATTTAAAAAAACGAATAATACACAGACTATAGAGACGGGTGGTCATGACCAGACTGAATTAGAAAAAAACATCTCCTAAACGGCTCCCAGATCTTCCAGCGCCTAATAATCCGCTCATCTTTATCCATAATCAGGCACTCAGAGAGACCCATATGGATAAATTCATGGCATCAAATCATAGGATTGGGCACCTGGGACAATAACCAGTGTTGGGCCAAAATTAGGCGAGCTAAGGCAATAGCAAAGAAGTAGATACCACTTAAATGGCTGTGTATTGCAGATGTGTGGCCTAGTATGATTAGTTTGGAGTCCCTCAAGGTGATCAGACAAAGCGAAATAAGCTTACCAAAAACAGTCTGTCAGTAATAAAAAATAGAAGGACAGGTGGCGAAAATGTGAACAGAGCCAGCCCGGTCACCAGAACACTGAAAACACTTAGAATCCTGCCTCAAACTCATGATGGATAGACAATAAGGAGTATAATAAGAATCATTGCTAAATGTAAACTGTTTGTGAGAAGTCATTGGTGCATCTTATGTCATCGGGGGTAACTACAACCCTGAGATGTTGGCTCCACTTACTGGCCATGGTCTGAAAGATATCAGGCCGTTGTTGAACCTCTGCCCACAGAATCATTTTGTAGACCCAACTAATACACTTCTTGGGTGAGCCTCCTTCAAACCCCTAATAAAGTGCTGAATTTGCAAATAGCAAAAAAAGTATGAGCAGGAGAGAGAATAGCGCTGGGACAGCGTCTCAAAGGAGAGAAGACTATTGCCCTCATAGAAAGAGCCCAGTGTGAATAAGCGTGTTGCCCGCCAGCAGTCAATAAAGCTTTCGTAAACTTGCCGGGGAAAGGTGGGATTATATCCCAAACAAGTGTAAAAATTGAATAGGGTACTCCGAGATGCAGGTTCTGAACAAGGACCAGATCGAGTCAAAAACCCTGAGTGTCTTAAAATAGACGTGTCGGTAATGCCAGTATGTGGAGTGATACCTGCTCCCCAGGGGAGATAATCTGGGTATAGTCGTCCAAGCTCCCATGGTTCAAGCCCAAACACCTTGACTAGTTGAGTCATAAATGCTGCCGCAAAACAAGCACGCAAATTGGGTAGTGACAGTCCACCCTCCAGCCGTGGACACAGCAGCTTTCGTATATTGGCCCTAGGATTCTTATACCACCAAATGGATTTTTGCCAAGCTGCCTCTATCTGCATAAAACAGCCTTTCACTAGATACAAGGGTATACAGTGAAACAAGTGCAAATAACGAGGAAGGATAATAAATTTGATCAAGTTACATCGCCCAATCAAACCGATATGTAAACAATGCCGCTTGCTAAATATCTCCAGTTTTCTGCTGGAGAGTGCACCAAAATTGAGCTTGTTTACTTCCTCCATATTCAAGGAGACTTCAACCCCCAGGTAAGACGCCGATTTGACCCACCGTCTATCATCCCGAGGAGGAATGATATTAGCTAGGTCCACAGTCTTGTCAAGATTGAGTTTGTACTCAAGGATAGCCCCAAACTCGCTCGCCATACTTTCAATAGCTGCTAAGGAACCCTCCGGCACAGCAGTCAAGATGGTAAGATCGTCCACATAGGCAAGTACTTTAAGCTCCAATTGGTGTATCTATAGTGGAGTGATGTCCCTAAACCTCTTCAGAGCTTGAAAGTACAGTTCGATATAAAGCACGAAGAGCAGAGGTGAAAGTGGACATCTCTGATGGGTACCACGGTTAATCTGAGTTGTTTTAGTCATAGAGCCTAAACATGAGACTGTAGCCGTGAGATGCCGATGAAGCTGTTGAACTCGAGTGATGTAACATGACCTGAACACTGATGACCCCATAGTAGCCCAAAGAAAGGGCCAGGAAACCCGGTTGAATGCCTTTTCGCCATCCAACATTATCACCCCAACCGGGTTTCTTAACGCACAGCCTACCTCTAAGGCAGTGATGGCAATATTAACGTGGGCAGTAGTATCAAATTCAGGAGCAAAGCTGTGTTGATTGTCATCAACGAAATCTGGAATAACGATTGAAAGCTGATAAGCCAGCATACGAGTGTATATTTTTGAGTCGGCATTGATCAAAGAAATAGGCAGGTATGATCCACAAAGAGAAGGATCTTTCCTTTTCTTGAGAAAAATAATGATGTTAATCTCCGTCCATGATCCGGGAACCAGTCCAAGTACCTCAAAAGAGTTAAATAATTAACAGAGGACCGGAACTACTACATGTGATAATTTAATATTAACTTCTAGTGGGAGTTGGTCTGGGCCACAGGCATTACCTCGTGCCAGCTGGCTGATTGCCATTTCAATTTCAGAAGCCAATATAGGACCTTCTAGCCTATCTTGCTGTATGGTAGACAGCTTCCAATGGTGGTGAACTCGAAGAAACAGGGTCATTTGCTCCATGGAGGGAAAAATTTCCTCGTCATAGAGGTTTTGATAAAAACTATGAAATTCCTCTCGAATGAGGGATGGATCGGTCACTATCTCCCCATGAGAGTTCTTAATCCCCATGATAATAGATGCGCTAGTTCTATCGCGGACCTGAAAGGAAAGGAGATGGCCCATTTCCTCCCGATTTTTTAAAAAAGTTAGCTGCTTGGCCCAGGCCTTTTTAATAACGTTATCAAGCATGCACTCCAGTAGAGAAGCCTGAGTTATTAAAAACTCATCCATCAGGAAAGCAAATGAGCCCCAGTCCTGGGCAATTGCAGAGTTGGCCAGAAGGGAGTCTAAAAGGGTGAGGGCAAGCCGTATCGCAGCCTCGACCTGAGCAGCCTGTTTCCGATGAAAAGAAGAAGAATTTCTGGTGTGGCCCCTACAGAAAGCTTTCAACACGTCTCATACTATGAGAATAGAAGCCGAACCCATATTACTCTCCAGGAAAAGCCCTGCCTTCTTCTCCAAGGAAAGAATAAATGCTTTCTCTAAGAGGAGTTGCCGCTCGAACGTCCAAGGACGTGGCATCCTGTTAGATAAAGCATCCTCTGCCCTAATAAAAAGAGACAATGAGTTGTGGTCCGAAATGACCGTAGGATTCAGGGAAATACCAAGATAGGACACAAGAGAATGATTAACAAGGAACATGTGAATCTGTGAGAAAGATTTATGAGGGCCAGAGAAGTTTGTAAACCCGTGCTCTCTCGTGCGAGCGTGAGACCAAACATCCACCAGAGGATAGGATTCAATCAATTGTAGCAAGGCATCCCTAACCAGTTTTTTTGAGCCATGCGTATTCCCCTAAAGGGAGTTAGCCCCTCTGACCCCGTAGAAAATCCATGCGTGGGTTAAGAGTGTCATTGAAGTCACCGCAAACTATGAGAGGTTCCGGCCATTGTTGCAGCTCAGACAACAAACTATTAAGAACCGCAGGGTCGTCATTATTCGTCCCCTACAGTAAATAGCCTAAAACAAAGTTGTACCCTCTTATCAGTAGCAACAAGCCACGCCCCCCAACATCAAAACAGTGATCGATGAGAACCCAGCTCTTATCCTGATCTAATAAGGCAATCCCTCTCTGGGAAGAAGAGAAACAGACCAAGCCAAGAACCTGGAAGCCCAGGTCATCCAAAAGAGAGAACTGTGTGGTTTCCTGAAGACCTACTAGATGGAGATGAAGACGTTGTATCTCTGCTCTAATTAGCTTATGCTTGTGGGAAGCCTTCAAACCATTGATATTCCAAGAGAGAATATGGATCCGCTGGTCAAGACCACCCCCCTGGTTAACACTTGGCATACTCAAAAAAGCATTCAGCATGCCCTTTGTAAAAGTAGCAAAACAGAGTACTACTTGGCGCCAATTTTACCGGCCACAGACAAATACACAAGACCTCATTTTTAATTTTTAGAGCAGAATCCCTCACCAAGCCACTCAGGAGAAAGATCCAAGCAAAGAAAACAGTGATCCCAAAATTGCCCCCTAACCCAACCCCCAAGCCCCATCCAACCCTGGCACCCTACACCCGAAACAAAGTCCATAAAGAGGGCTAACCCCCCAACCAAAAAAGAACCTTAGAAGTCGTGAGACCAAGAATACAGCACACAACGACTAATCTAGCAAAATATAGACAAAATCAAGACAGCCCAGAAGCCCGATACATCTCAGCCAATGTTATAGTCTAGCCCCGTGGTACTCATAGTATGGCCCGCGGGCCGCCAGCGGCCCACCAGGCCCTCCTTGGCGGCCCGCAGACCTTGCTGGTAATTTCCAGATATTACCAGCAGATTAGAAGAGTCAGTAAACACTAAAGAGAGTCGCTAGCGCATGCGCTCAGATTCAATACGTATTCACTACGTATGATCCAGCTGCCCTTTTCAGTGTTTACTGGCTGCCTCTGTGACGTCACAAATGGCTCAGGCGGGCAGGAAGCTAGGGCCCTTTAAAAGTCAGCTGTTGTGCTTTCACAGCTGACTTTTAAGGGGCCATTTGGAACACTTCCTGCTTCGCCAATGACGTCTTCGCCTTCAGCTTGCTTCTCCCTCAGCTTGCTTCGCCGATGACTTGAAGCACTTCCCAGGCACAGCTTGGTTCTTTTCGCCCGCAGCTTGGTTCTTTTCGTCAGCAGCTTTGGTGGTCTTCGCCCGCAGCTTGGTGCTTTTCTGCCGTGCTCTTCTACATTTAAGGTAGGTGACCAGCCACTTTGCTGGATTCTTGTGGCCTTTTCAATTTGAATTGCATTCGGGTTTCACTGTTCTCCCTCCTCGCAGGGGGTTCCGCACACAGCCTCCCTTCAGCCTGACGCAGCGGGCTTTGGAGACATGGGCACTGAATGTTAAATCTTTAGTTCAGTATATTGACAAAGCTATGCTTATTGCAATTCATTCTTATCACATCTTGAGTGTGTAACCATGCTCACTTCTAAAAAGAATGAAGCTGCTTTCTATGTCCCTTGTGAAGGATATGAGTGGGAGCGACTAAATTAAGTGTTTTTGATACTAAAATTAAAATAAAATAAAGATGATGTGATATGAAAATAGTAGATACTTTCTTTATTTCTCTTGTGATTGGCGTGAATGAAAATACCTGATTATTGGATTAGATACATCAAGTTTGAACTCACATTTCTGGTCCATAAAATCAGTAAGGGTTAAATGTGAAGGAAGGATCCCTGAATGGAAGTTAGTTTTTGAAATTATTGGTGGTGTGGACAGTGAGATCTTACAATTTGTTTTACTCTAGCCCCGCCCCACCTGACTCCGCCCTCCCATTGACCCCGCCCCCACCAGTGCAGCCCTCGGTCACAAACCACACTGTAAATTTGGCCCCCGAGAGATAGTTTGTGAGTACCCATGGTCTAGCCTAAGCAAAACCTGAAAAACGGCTAGCAAAATCCAGCAAGCTGCCCCTTGACCCAGGCACTGACCCATAAACAAGGTAATAGAGACATAGAAGGACTAGAAGGAGAGAAAATTTAAAAAAGGGGGAAAGGGAATGGTGGAGAGAAAGAGAAAGGGCAGAGTAAATATTAGCTAGATGGAGCAAAGTAAGCCCAGAAAACTGGCATCAGGGTCAGCCTCTCGATTGCTACCTTCAAAGAAAAGGAGAAAGGAAAAAATAAAAACATAATCAAGCGAGACTATTATTCTCCTAATTTCCACCTTGCCACTTATTCAGAAGCTCCTCAACCCTTGGGGCGTCAAAGCAAAAGTGGGTTTGCCCCTCGAATCGGATTAGCAGAATGTCCGGCTCCAGTAATGAGATTAAGGCCCCAAGCTTCTGAAGTGCCAGGATATGCTCTCTTAGTTGTTAATGCCGAACCACAGTTACATGACAAAAGTCCGAATGGACGAAGAAGTCCACTTTGGCCGCTTTCACTGGTAATCTAGGATGAGCAGCCCTGTAGATCTGTGGTCAGAGCAACAATTTGCCAACGTATATCAAGATGGCCCATTGGTAGCATGGGTTTGATCCCTCATGTGGAGGACGGAATGGGTAGCAATGGGCTCTTTGAATCATGCTGTCCATATCCCAGTCTCCCAGGCAGGGAAAGGCCTCCCTGAACAACCAAACAATATAGCCTCTGGGATCATCCCCCTCCACTCCTTCTGGCACCCCCAAAACCCTGAGGTTGTTCCGGCAGGATCGATTCTCCAGATCTTCGACTCTTGATGAACGCATGGTCATCTGGGATTCCTGGCACAAGACCTGTGTCTTAACTACATCAACAGTATCTTGGAGGTTTTCCTATGCTTTCTCAACTTTCCCCAGCCGTAAATTGAGGGTGTACATATTCCTCGAAAGCTTCCTCAGGACTACTTCTGTCTTTAAGTGGGTGGTTTTTAGAGCCAGTGAATCCTTTCGATACTCTCCCCTGTGTTGCAATAGGAGATGGTAAATTGCAGCTAAGGTAGGAGGATCAGACGTTGCCCCCTCCGGTGAATGAGATGGCAAACAAGGTGAGCTGAGAGTGGGGGGGGACCCCCTGATTCTCCTGTTGTGGGTATAGGGGCTGAGACGAAAGCATTGCTTAGGTCAGAGGCAGGCAGGAGTAAGTTTATAGGGGTAAGTTTGGTGCCATCAGGATCCCAGAGCGGCTCTTCCTCTAATGTAGTCACAGGATCAAAAGTACCCTGCGCAAAAACTTTAGTCATTAAGTCCTCAATGCTGGAGACCATGGAGCTGGGATAAGCTGCGTCATGCTCTACTGTTTGAGATTGCCCCATCCTCTAAATGATACTTTGAAGGCTTGGTCTTGTTCTTGGATGTAGATGCACCAACATCATCGAGATTTTCTGGATCAGAGCCTGACTCTGTCAGACACCCTGGGGCATATGTACAAGAACTGGCGCTAACTAACGCTAACGCTAGTTAGCGGCAGTTTTCTTAACGCGGCCTATCACCAAAAACTATCGCCCTGTTAGCGATGCATTTACAATACGTCGCTACATGGCGATAGTTTCAAGTAGCTGCGGTGAAAACTGCTGGTAACACTAGCGTGAAGGCGATACAAATTCTGACTTTAGTGGGCGAAAACTGACAAAAGGCCCATTAGCGGCAAAAAAACTCACGTTAGTCAGCCCAACGTGATGTGTTTTGCCTCTAGAGGCAAAAGTAGCCTATAAGTCCACCTCCAATGAAAAATAGGAAATAAAACCAATGGAATGCAGAATGGAGCAGCCAGGGCTAAGAGCAGAACAGATCAACACCCCCTAAGCCCCCCAACAGCCAGGATGATCAGCCAGAGTCTCATTGGAAGAGGAAATTCAGGGCTACATCTATGAAAAGAGGTGCATAGCTGTGCCAAACCAGTGATGCATCACTTTTCATTGCGCACTCCTTGCAACACCATGGCATCCAAAACCTTGAAAGCATGGACAGTCCCCGGAGCCCGGAGACCTTGTTGGGGCTGCGTCTGGGACCCAGAGTGGGATGCGGAGGTGCTGTGGAGTCGCTGGGCCGTGGCGGTAGACATTGATGTGCGGCGATTGCCCTTGCCTGGTGATGACTTCTGGCCGGTCGCATGGAGACACGTTGTTGACCTTTGTGAGAAGACCGCCATGCGCCCCTTGGAGCTGTGAACGGTAGAGGCACTCCTGCGCACCAACGAAGGGAGGTCTGCATTGCATACTATGATCCACCACTACCCCGGGCTGCACGGAGGAGATTATCAATGGTGTGTCGTGCCTCTCTGTATCGCAGGCCGAAGGATGTTGTGTTGGCCAGACTCTGTGGAGGGTGAGGCCCCTTAGCTGCACCAAACTTGTGTGGCGGGAGCGCTGCAACTTTGCGCCCAAAGGGGCACTGTTGCCACACCTGCATCGGGAGGTTCCCCAGCAGACTTGACGGCGACTGCTGTACCCAGACTTGTGAAATCCCACCTGGCTGAGGCTCCTGCTGGCTGAGTCACAGATTTGGAGAGAGTGCAGTGCATTGAGCCCCGGTGTCAATGTCCAGGTGAGGAGAAGGTGGGACGCGTAGCAGAGGAGGCCCGGAGCGAGTTGGGCCCACGTCTAGCGCCTGTGGGTGACGGACACCGTGCCCTGAGCATTCCCTGCGGCTGACCTACATCACCGAGGGCACCACTCAAGACTGGTGGGGGACTCCACTAACTCACACAAATCGCTGAGAATGGCCATTGGTGGCAGTGGGTGCCAGGGGCACGGGGGCAGGTTCTGGGCCAGGACCTTGGGTATGCAGCTTGATCAGCTGTTACCCGCTGGGGAACTGGGGAACACAGAATCTGGTCATCACTGTCAGATTGGAAGAGGCAACCCGGTGGTGCTGCCTTTCCTTGCCCCCTGTTAGTTTGCTTTTGGGTGTACGGGGGACTAACCCTTAGTGGACTTCCTCTTTCCACAGTGCTGCGCCGTCTGGTTGCTGCTGCTGCTGTCCCCATCTGCTGCTGCTGGTTCTTCTGACACAGAGATCAGATGTTTGAGTCCCTCCTCCACCTGCAGGCTCCTGCCTGCGCCTCATCCCTGGTGGTCCAGTGGTAGAGCGTCACTGCTCTGCAGGTTGACTGCCCTCCTGTCCCTGTTGTCTGCTGTTCCTGTTCATCATTCTGTTCTTCTCCGCTGCTTTCCTACCTTTTTCTTTATTTTTTTTATCTTTGCTGTGTTTGGCTTTGTTTATCCTGTGCTTTTTTGCAGTTCCTTTTTCCCTATGCTCTCCCTCGCTGCTGCTGCGATCACCCGCGTCCCCGCCCCCTCCAGTGTCCTTTCCTGAGTTTCCCACCTCACAGCTGTCCAGCCACCCTGCAGCACTACTTAATGGCGGACGCTGTGCTGCCATGCCACTGGTGCGCCGAAGGGAAGCCAAAGGCAAGCCCGTCTGTGTCCGTCTGGCCCTGTACCGTGCCCAGCACCAGGGACCCTGCCTCTCGGACACTCGACCGCTACGACGCCACCACCCTCCTCGCCCTCAACCCAGGACGCCACGCCGCCTGCCATCTAGCATCAACGAAGAATACCATTGCACCCTGCATCTGTTGAAACTGCAAACACACCTTCTGCCACATCAGCACACCAGCACCTCTTGACGCCCAGCGGACCAACAGTGCACCCGACCGGCTCAACTCCATCCTCCTCAATGTGTGGTCCCTCCACAAATACGCCAGACATCTGGGACCTCCTCAACGCCACCTCTTCAGACATCGCCTTCTTCACGGTAACCTGGACCAACCTCTGCTCTGGACAAGACATCGCCATCGACATTCCTGACTGCTACTAAATCACCCGCAAGGACCACCCGACCGTCCAGGAGGAGGCATTGCCATCGCCTATAAAAGTACACTCCGACTGACCACGCACTCTAATGACCCAACTGTGACCATGGAACACCTCCACTTCCAGATCCGGACCAACCCCAACACCATCCTCTGCGGCACCCTCATCTACAGGCCCCCCGGGCCATGGACCCCCATTCACTGATGCCATTGTAGACCTCATTTCACCCCAGGCTCTCCCATCCACCGACTATATCCTACTTGGAGACCTCAAGTTCCACTTGGACATCCCCAGTGACCAGAACACCACTCCCCTCCTGGGGAACCTCACCAACATTGGACTCAAGCAGCTAGTCACCGCACCAACCCATATAGCCGGACACACGCTTGAGCACGTCTTCTCCGCCAGCGGGAACTTCAACTACAGCCACACCACCGGACTCTCCTGGACCAACCATCATTGTATACATCACGTCTTTACCATGCCCACCGTACACCACCCCAATCATCACCCCCCCTCGCAGCTGGATCAAGGCCACCGAAGAACTTCTCGTCAACTCCCTCAGCACCACCACTCCGCCAACGCTTACAGAGGACAACACCGCAGTGCGCAACCTCCACCTATGGCTCTCGAACTGCGCCGACACCCTGGCACCCCTCAAGACAAGACCAGACAAACAACACTCCAAGATGGCCAACTGGTTCACTCCCACCCTCCACTAGTCCAGACGCACCTGCAGATGCCTCGAGAAGTGATGGAGCCACAACATCAATCAACTCTGCAACACAGTCACCCTTGCACCATGGCACAAGGGTGCCTGCGTTGGCGCAGTGGCAGCCATTGTGCGCCAGCGTAGGGGAAAAAGACAGGCGGGCTTATTCATGAGCCCCTTCCGACAGTTTCACCCCGCCAGTGCGTCATTTTCTTGATGTACTTGTAGCGTGATTCTTGCACCACGTTGCGCCGTATTTGCAAAGTGAAGCATTTAGGCATATGAGTGACCTTGTGAAGCCCTGTGCCACATTATACCTGCATCAGGTATGATGTATGCAGTGTGGGCATTCCCACCCAACAAAGCCTCATAGGAATGGCGCAGTGAAATCCATCAGATTTCACTGCAACAATTGTAGGATGCCACTACGTCAGTACCTTAAGCCTGCCTCATGGCAGACGTAAGGGTGACACAGTGCCACAGGGATAGGCTGGCCCCATGCATTGCTGGAGTTGCATCATGCTTGTGACACAACTGCAGCAATGCGTGAATTTAGCAGTGACAGATACGTCAGGATTCCAGACGTATCTGTCATTAATTGCGACATGGAGCGCCGTACAGTGAATACAGCGCATCCATGGTGTCGCAAGAAGAGCATAGTGAAAAGTGTTGCAACGCTGTTTTGTCGCAGCGATGCAACACTTTTCCTGAATGAGGCCCAGGAATGCGCCCTATCTTATTGATGGTGCACATTCCTGCCCTGTTATTTTGTCGCAGGGCATCGCAGCAACATTCCTTGCAGCGCTGTCCAGCACCAAAACCTTCTGAAATGAGGCCCCAAGTGTTTGCACCATTTTTAAGACCAGCTATTTTCTGGTCTTAAAAAACTGCCTGTAACTAACCCTGGGCGAAGTACTACGCTACGCTCGCGTAGTTTGCGAAGTTTGTGCTACTTCGCACTACGCGAATTGCACGTAGCACGGTGCAAACACGCGTAGCGTAGCGGTCATTTTTTGCTTGCTCGCGGTCCTCATCGTCAAGTTGGCGACCGCGAGCAAGCAAAATGACATCCCGGCGAGACTTTTTCCTCGTTCGCGATCAGCAACATCAAGTTGCCGATTGCGAGCGTGGAAAATAAACCTCCCGGCGAGATTCTCAACGCGGGGAGGTCAGGTTTCTCATTGCGAGTGGTCGCGTATGCTCGCGACCGCTCGCGATGAGAAACTACCAGTCCGCGTTGAGAAAGCTGCCGCTCGAGTAGAAATCTACTCGAGCGGCAGAAAATGACCGCTTGCACTGTGCAAGATGCGGTTTGCACTGATTGCACAGTGCGGACAAGCATCCGGCACTGTGCAATCAGTGCGAACAGCATTTTGCACAGTGCACTACGCAGTTCGCGTAGCTACGCGTAGCTCGCGTAGTGCGAAGTGCACTTCGCGTAGCTACGCGTATCGCTACTACGCGAACTCCGCCCAGGATTACCTGTAACTGCAGTTAGAGGCAGTTTTTTGGGTTTTGCACCATACAAGGAATCCCTTGTAAATATCGCGAAGTGGGGTTAGCAGCAGTTTTTGCACGGGAACGCCCACCTTGCATCTCATTTTCGTTAACTCCCGCTAACAAAAGTGGCGATCTTAAAAATGCACGTTTTCGGCAGAAAACTGCCGCTAACTGAGGTTAGCGGCAACTTGTAAAATAAGGCGATAAAAAAAAAGCCACCGTAACGTCGAAAAATTTACGCTACGGCGGCGTTAACTCCTTGTACATATGCCCCCCAGAATCGGAGAGAGAGATCAGAGAAGCTCCAGTTACCAACACCTCTGGCCGTGACTGCTCGCTTTATGAGCTGGCGAGATCAGGCTGAGGGGGGACTGAACCCCCAGCACCAGCTGATACAGTCAGAGGCCCCATTTCGCTAACCTCTATGCTGGTAGCGAATTCCTCTTGAAGGCGACTCCCCCACTTGTCTCCATAAGTAAACGTACCAGATTGCAGAGGGGCAATAAATGTATCAAAGGTCCTCTGCCATGTAGAAGAGATAGCCGGTAGAAGATCGCAGGTGCGAGACCCCCTGGGTACACCCCTCCTCAGAGGTATGATCTGGTCTGAGTAACTGGTTGCCCCCCGAGTGGATCCAACAGGGAGTACCGGGAATAGAGGCCCGTCTTTACTCATGGGGGTCCCACTGCTGCCAGTAACATAGTTCCTCCCAGTACCAAGGCCTGGGTCCCCCTTTCCACACTGGTTTTTCTTCCTCGCCCCAGCCTGAGATAAAACATATTTTGACAAAACACCAGTGTTTTGTAGGGCACTCCCTCCGGACGATGATTTAGGAGGCATACCAGGCAAAATATGCGAGCAGAACGACCAGAAGCAAGATCTGCTGCTTAGGAACCCCCAAAACGCCAATGCCAATGCCGGTCCGGTGCCCCCACTGCCCTGGGGCTGCTCTTGATTAATTATGGCTGATAAAAAAGCAAATAATTGCAGCAAGTTTGGCTGGCGCCATTTAATACCCTTTGGGGCAGATTTACAAGCCCCCTGCGACACCAGTACGTCACTTTTTGTGACGTACTGGTGGCGTATTTTACTGCTCCATATTTACAAGGACAGGAAAAGCCACCCTGCGTGGCTTTTCCTGTTCTGGTAAATACGGCCCCTTTACAGGCAGCACTTTGCGTGAAAGGGGCGTTCCATGGGTGTTGCTGTGGGTGTCGCCAGGCAACACCCATGGAACCAGACACATTTCCAGATTTACGAGGAATCGTAAATCTGGAAATGTGTGTGAATGCTGCGCCTCCCCAGGGGAGGCATAAGGAGGCTCAACGAGGAGAAATGTTTTCATTTCTCCTCGTTTATTTCCTCTGTCAATGCGTGCTGCATTCTACAGCACGCATTGAAAGATGAAAATGCCTGTAGTGATTGTCTTGGTGCAGGAAGGTGCCCCTTCCTGCATGAAAACAATCTCCCCATGACGCAGGCATCCTTGCACCATGGTGCAAGGGTGGTGCCTGCCCTGCGCATGGCTGCTGGGAAGAGCACAGGAATACGACATATCATTGTAAATATGTTGCATTCCTGTGCTCTGGAAGTGACTCAGTGCGGCGCAGCCAAAGGGCTTGCGGAATGCACTGAGTCACTTTCTCGTAAATCTGCCCCTTTGTGAGCAGAGTTAGTGTGAATTGTCGTTTGTACAGAGGGGATGCCGTAACAGGTACCTGAGCAACCTGCCACTGTCTCCCCAAGGCTGTAAATCCGGATGATGCTGAAACTGGCTGCAAGCTGTGACTCCTCTGACCCTTGGTGCAGTGACTCCTCTGACCCTTGGTGGTGCTCTCTGCAGCCGCGCTGGATGGACCCGCCCGTGCGTCTAATAAGCCGGGCGGGTTCTCCAATAATCCTTGGAAAGGCTCCATACCTGTGCGAGGAGCGAGGGGCCAGCTCACCACCATCTCGGCCCGAGGCCCGGAACCCCTCCGTCTCAAGCCCGTGGCCGCAGCCCCCACACATCGGCAACATCAGGAGCAGGACAAAGGGCTGGGTCAGGGTCCCGCTTTAGCCAGAGAGCTCCGACACACCACTAGTGCCGTGACACCATCTTCCCATCATGCACACATTTTCAACTTAACATTTTAACACTATCCATACATCTTATGATTTAAACTGTTTCTTGTGAGCGCATACCTTTGTCATGGTCGTGGAGTACCTTTGAAAATAAATCACAGTTGCACCAAACATCCACTTGTGGTTGTTTTCATGTGTGTGTGTGTGTGTGTAGCTATATTAACGTATTGTTGAACTTTTATATATGAATGTGTTCTACATATTGTGTATCTGTTGGCATTCTCCATTACTGTCATACAATTATGTACAGCAACATGTACAGCTACTTTGTTAAAAAAGATATTCCACACATCATTGATATTACTTTTCAACTGCAACATTTATATTATTTTAAAGAATAAGTTTCTTAGAAAGTGGAGTTTGGCCATTTTCTGGATACTGGGCAAACAAAAGAAAATAGTGTCAGAGTTCAGGAGGGAAATATGAACTTGGAGGGGTTGGACAAATGATAAAAACATGCTGGGAACATAACGTCTATTTACACGGGAACAGTCTATTTACATGGGACAAGTTTAACAATCTAAAAACAAATACCATTAGTCTGACCTAAAAAGCCCTCCTAAATCAGAGTAGAAATGTCCTAAGTAAAAGTCAAAGGATGAAATAAAAGTAAATGTCCCAAGAATGATAAAAGTCACTCTCCCAGCCCAGATGGAGTGTCTGTATTGTAGACCTTCTCAGACACACCAGGTTGCCTGTATGGCTGGACTAGGCACCACCTAAGGAAATAAATACACTGGGGTGAGTGTTGGCGTGGAACTGGAATGGAAAATGGGGGAAATGTAATAACAGGTTGGGCTGGGATAGTTAGACAGACAAGCTATTATGCCAGTTATCATGTAGGTCGGAAGCGTACATTGTCAATTAGCGTCTCTCCGAAGGCACTCATCTGGCCATTCAGCTCTCTTACACCTTGAGAGATTGGTAGTTGACCAATAACTATCTCCCTTATGGCTTCCTTGAAAGCAGCCATTGTGACAGATTTATGTTGGGGTAAACACCTAAGGGGTCAGTGGTGGTGGGGCGAATTCTTCCCTCGGCTGCTGCTCTTCCAGGAGGGCACTTAAAGGAGGAACAGGTAAAACAGGGATGCAGCTAGAGGCCCCATTAGTATCAGGCCTCTGGAGTGGCGACTGAAGGCCCAGATGATGTTGGGGCCTGCTACTGGGACTATGCGAATCCCCATTGTCCACCTCCTACTGGCATGTGATGTCCTTATCTTCCAGCCCATCTTTGGGCTCAAGAGCCTCCACCCGCTGTCTTTTTGGTGTACGGCAGGTGAGTTTCCGGGTGGGTGCATTCTCTGTGCTGATGCTTGGTTCATCCTTCTCACTGGTAATAGTCATTTCTTGTGCCCATCACTGCAGCCGCCTAACATCCAAGGACTTTGTCGTTGTTCGCCCCAGGTACTGCTCGACTTTTGCCTCATCATTTGTGTCCTTTAAAAAGTAATTAGTTAAAAAATAAAGAAATGATATGTGTATATGTCCAAAACTTCAACCACACACAATTACTTATGAAGAAGATATCTACATTCAATGTGATAAAGATTGGCATTGATAAGCAATCTACTCCCCCTTGCCAACAACTATGGGGTCGATTCCGATTCGGGCCGGAAATCTCTCCGACCGAGCCGGACCCGGAGAGATTTCCGACCGAATCGGACCCGTGCAGTCCGACCGAACGAGTACGATGCGTCCGTATGTTATCGGACACGAGTCGGTCGGACTCCCATTGAAGTCAATGGGAGCCGGTCGTACAACGCGTACGCGGGCTCCCATTGCCTCAATGGGTGCGAGGCGGACAAGGGCGCCCCTACAGCGAGTACGCCGCGAAGCGCCCGCGGCGTACACGCACAGGTAGGGGGACCCTTGGGTCCCCCTGTGTGCGCCTCGCACGGGTACGCGTACAGGGGGTCCGACACGGACCCCCAAAGTACGGCTCCGACAGCGAGTTTGAGTCGGACGGCGCGAGTCGGTCGGAGCGGTCGAGGTGCGCATCGTACTTACCCGGCCGGAAAACGTCTCCATTGCGCGGTGCGAATCGGGTCCGAGCGAGTCGGTCGGAGCGGTTCGAGTCCGAGCGAGTCGGTCGGAGCGGTCGGGTCGCCCGGACGAGTCGGTCGGCGAATTCGCATCGTACTCGCTCGGCCGGACCCGCGTACGGTTCGGTCGGGAAACAGGCTTTCGCATGGCTTTTTTCCCGACCGAATGGTATTGGGTGCGCCTCCGACCGAGATCGGAATCGGCCCCTATGTCTTCTTCATTTAAAACTTGTTACTTAAAGTCCAAAAGTGAAACCAACATGAGCCCTTATTGAAAGTCATTAAACCAGGCCCACAGTGTTGACTTCTTTCTAAGAATGAAGTCATATGGGTATGTTTAGGTCATGCTAGCCCTTCCAGCTCAGCTACCAGTCCCAATTGTCTGCTTCCAACCATGGAAATGCTAGAGCAACAAAACTGCGTGTCCGGTCTTCTTTGTATATGACTATGGAAAATGCACCCGAAGGGCAGGTAACATCACACACAGGACAACGACAGACCTGCACACTGGATTGAAAGAATAACTTGTGCAATGCCAGCCTTACATACACTTATGTTTTCAAACAGGGACCGTAATATGAGTGAATGGTAAAACTGTTGACTGGTGGGTAAAGCAAGCATGGCCAGTTTCTGGGCATGTGATGGTCAACCTTTGTACCTGGGCATTATAAGTTGAGCAATAAATGATGGCTATTTGGGTATCAGATTATGTCATTAAGACACAAACGTGTTTTGTCAATATAAGATCTGCTTATACTACAATGTAAAGTAGACGGATTATAAAGGTTATGCACAAACACACAACATCGTTCATAAACTTGATAGAAGCCATACAACGTTTCTACAGTGATTTCTTAATATGTTCTGAACTTTCTTTTGTATTTTACAAATATACCCATACCAAATTGCCAACATATTTATAAAAATATTGAGATTTAAAGCAACAAAAACGGCTCATTCAATTAATCCATCTGACTGAATGACATACAGTACAGACAACATGAAGGGACAATACATATTAAAAAGGAGACATGACTGGACCACACTTTAAAATATAGGTGCACTTATATCATCAGATACATTTCAGAAGCACCCACTTTCTGCTTGTCAAATGCGCCCAGCTGAGCATGGAGGTAGGTTAGGCTGCTTACATGCGTGGGAGTTTACTCACAGCACTCCTGTACGCTCAGGTATGTCTAGTGCCAGAGGTTCTCCACGTTTGAGACACTCTACCGACATGGACAGCTAATACACTGTAGTGTGCAGGGATGTCTCTTTAGATCTGGCCCTCACTGCATATCTCAGTTTCGAGTCAGGACCCCCGTTTAGCTGAGAAATCCCATCACAAATGTTTACAGTTCTCCATCAGAAAAGCTGGGGGGCCTCCCTTCATGTCCCTCTGACATTTTGGGGAATTTTGGGACCTAAGAGTAGCAGGAAAGGAGCGACTTCTGCTGTGGTGAATGTTCCTGTACGTCTTTTCCTGTTTGTTGTGGCATGAGGAGGTCTCTACCCCTAATTTGCAGATCTCTGCCTCGTGCACTGAGATCTCCACAGTCATAGCAGAGGAAGAGAAATCTGTAATGGACTTGTTTTACAATTTATGCAGCAACGCTGAATGGTTAAAAATGTTTGTATAAATAGTGTTATATTGTATGGGGATAATGATTGTATTAACAATATATAATAAATGAATGCCTGAAAGCAAAGTTTAAGACTTAATGCACGCATATTGCTATGAGAAGTGCTTGTATGATTGTGACATCATTTTAGTTCAATGGTGTTGCCCCAGGATGGGTTATGCAGAATGTGACAAAGTCCACCATTCGTCATTAACTGGGCACTGTCCATCCACAGTGATGCAGCAACCAAACTGACAGCTCAGGTGAAAAATGAATCCACTAGTTCATCACATACATGCAGACCCTGACC
The DNA here is from genome assembly GCA_963921515.1 of Calotriton arnoldi. Classification (NCBI taxonomy): domain Eukaryota; kingdom Metazoa; phylum Chordata; class Amphibia; order Caudata; family Salamandridae; genus Calotriton; species Calotriton arnoldi. Next base: position 86,947 of record CAWUFW010021137.1, read on the forward strand.
TCTGTTCTATGTCCCACTCTGGGAACCTGGACAGGGCCATAGTTCATGGATGAGTTCTTCATGTTGCATTGAAATGTTGTGCAACATGTAACAGGCTGCAATAATCTTGCACATACATTTTGGGGAATACAGCAGCACACCCATCCACCATAAATTCAAGACATCTAAAGCACAAATTAAAAATACCAAACGTGTGTTCAGTGATACCTTGTGTACGTCTTTGCGCCCTATTGATGCTGTCTGGATGGAAGTCGGAAAGGGGTGAGGCTATGGGGAGAGAATACCTTCTCTCCCCATATCCTCACCCCTTACCTGGACTCACTTGCAACAAAATCATGAGATATTTGTTAAGACGTGATTGCCTTAAACAAATACTTCATTAATCTACATACACATTATTTTATAATTACATTTATGTGTTTCTATTGTGATGAGAAGAAGGAATAGGTGACTGTGTCTAAGACTCCCTTCCCCAGATGCACATGTAGTGCCAGTGTGAGTCACTTACCGAGAAGGCACTTCACCAAAATCCGCAGCAATCAGTTGACGTGCAAGAGGTGACTCGGAATATATAGCTTTCGCATGTGGTTCCAGAAAAGGCAGCGCACATATCAGTGAAGCAGCTCTTAGCATGGCACGCAGCTTGCACATTCATGGAGTGCCAGAGGTTTCTGTTGCTGAATTAGTGTTTGCTGTGGTGGGGTGACTGAAGTGCCACATGGTTGCAAACAATGCCACCTAATTCCCCAGGAAGTGGGCAATGGCACTGTGTAAGTAATATCATTAATTCATTGTTGAACATGCTATGCTAATTTGGTACATTCTTTATTGAACATGATATGCTTAACATTGTAATTACTATCTTCTATGTGGGAAACGTACGGAACAACGCGGGCAGAGTCATGCGTGTCCCAACAACGCAAGCACTACCACGCTTGCCTTAACCACGCATATGCCTTAACCATGCATATGCTGGTTAAGTCAGTGCGCGGTCTAGCTGCCGGAATGGGCGGAAGCAGGAGAGATCAGGAGAGGACGCGGTGAGGTAAGTGTGGCTGGGGCCAGGTTTTAGGGGCATGGGGTAGTTTTTAGGTCGAGCCTAGAGCAGCGCATGCTTGCGAGACTTATAGTAAGTGGCTTCAGAAAGCTGACCAGACGCTTGTGCGTCATGGCCTTTTTCCTGCGGTTACGCGCGAAGGGCCGACATCTGTTTCCCATTATCGTGCCCAGACGCGGGCGCGATAATTGGAAACACATGCCTGCCGTGCGTGTAATCGCAGGCAAAAGGCCATGACGCACGAGCGTCTGGTCAGCTTTGCAGGCTGCCGCGCTCGTTCGTTTTATATAGCATGCATGTAGACACAACCACGATTTCACCACTTCTCTTCCGGTCGTTACGTAAACAATTTCCCTTGATGAGCTGTCCAATTATCGGCCTCTCAGTAGAATAGGGCTTTGGGAGGGGCGGCCGACCACCGGGAGGCCTGCCCCTCCCGGGGGATTTTGGGCCGGGGGGCAGCCAGAGCCCAGTTGGGCTTGTTGGGCTTCCCCGCGCTATTTTGGGCTACGTTTGGGCGGTTTTTGGGCTGGGGGCCTATATAGCCGGCCATTTTAGGTCACTGACCACCATTTCGGTGGAAGTGACACGACAGCCGGTTGGGAGGGTTTGCTGGTAGGGAAGCTGTTTTTTGGTCTGGCGTTGGCGCGCGATGGCACACAGTCAGGATCCCCGGGTGGTAGAGGCGCTCTGCCTTTTGGAGGACGCGGGCCGCACGGACATGCTGCGGCCCGGAGTTAAGGTGAGGCCTCCCAGGAGGGCGGCGAGCGGGGTCGCGGCGGCTGTGCTGGCATGCGAGCCGCCGCGAGCGCGAAAACGGCTAAATGTAGAGGCAGGGGGGCGCGGCCGCACTGCTAACGCGGCCGCGCCGAGAAAACGCACACGTGGCGGGGGGCGGGGCGCGGCTCCGCGGCCCGCGCTGCATTTCAAGGAGGGGGCCCGGGGGGCCGGAAAGGCTCCGATTAGCAGGGCGCAAGGGAAGAAAGGGGCGGTGGGGGCCCCCGTGTTAGTAGGGAGCGTAGGCGCGGAGCGGGAGACCAGGGGGCTGTCACCTCGCAGATGGTCAGTGGGTGGGCCTCCCCGCTTTTGATTGAAAGCGGGGAGGAGTATGAGGAGGCAGGGGGCCTGGAGGAAGCCAGGGGCGGAGGATGGGATCAGATGGGGGGACGGGGGTTTCAGGCGATGGACCCAGGTGCCGGGGTGGGGGGCGAGGGGCCTCGCAGGTAGACAGGGGAGGCCCGGGCAGTGCGTGAGGCACGCACTCCGGCAGGGGTTGGGGACGCCGGGGGGGTTGATGGCAAGCGGGGAGGGGCCGCGCTGGGGGTCCATGCCCTCCCTCGAGTTAGGGGTTGGCTGGATAGGGCGCCGGAGGGACTGCGCCACCGGTGGTCAGAATCAGCGGGTTGGGGGCGGGTGTTGGAGTCAGGGGGGCGAGGGGAGTGGAGGGGCTGGGGTGGGGCTTGGAGGGGTTGGGGTGGGCACATCGGTTCGGCGGGTGGTTGAAGAGTTGGAGTGGAGCGATGGGGAAGGGGGGGCGTTTCCAGGGGAGGGAGTAGGGGGTGCACGGGGCGGGGGGGCTGGGGCCTGGGGGTCAGCCCCATCGCGGCGGGGGGGCCACTCATCCAGTACGTCGGGTGCGGGACGGGGATGGGGGTTTTCACGGGGGGAGGGTGCGGGGATGGGAGGGTTAGAGGGCAGGACTAACCCCGGCATGTCGGACTCCACTTCTTTTTGGCAGGAAAGGACGGCGAGGTGCTCGGGAGAGTTGCGTGCGGCTCCAACCCACCGAGAGGATGGGCCGGCTCTGCGTCATGCGGGCGGTCGCGCTCCCACGAGGGACCTGCCGGCAACGGCATACAGGAGGCGGGACGAGAGGCCCCCGGTAGCTCAACCCCGAGGGGTCCATGCGGCCACAGGGGGACAGGCGCGGGAGGCAAATGACACAGAGCGGGATTCACAGAAACAGCGCGCAGGGCAGCGGCGAGGGAGTGGGGAGTGGGGGGAATTCCTCCGCAATTGCAGGGAGAAGGCGGGCTTGAGCAGGCTGGAGCCCACGGAGGGCGGCCCATTGCCAAGCTGGTCAGACAGGGACCGCGCAGGGGTAGAGGGGCCGGAGTCCGAGGAGGACGGCCCAGTGCTATTGGACTACGATGAAGGGAGCATTGAAGAGGGGGAAATTGTGGAGCCTGGGGACCTGCAGGACGGGGGGGGGGCGTGACTAACGATATGCCTAGTTTGTTACAGAGCGGTCCGGTGGAACAAAGCGGAGAGCGTGATGGCCCCTTCTGCACGACTGGTTAGGCGGCGGGATCCGGTACGGACGCCGACCTTGACGCCAGGTAAGGCAGCGACAGGTTTTGCTAAAGGGCCGACAGGCGGTAGGCCGCAGGCAAGGGTCTCGGTTGGCACAGATGCGCGCGGGGGGAGGAGGGGGAGGTGCGTTTGAGGCAAGGGAAGTATGTGAAAGACACAGGGGTGGGGCCGGAGTCGGTGAGTTCGGGGGGCGAGGGGGAGGGCGCCCGCCTCTTCAGGAGACCAAGCAGCAGGACCGGTAGGGGGACTGACGAGGGGAAAAAGCAAAAGGGGGGCTCTAAAAGAGGGGGAAAGGAGAGCCATGACATCCCCGTAAAAAAATTGCCATATATGGGGATTACGAAGCCCCTGGGGGCCCACCTTACGTTGGGCACCAAAGAAAAATCTGGAAAGGAGACTACGTGGACATGCTGAAGCTACTGCATGAGGAGCTTACAGCGAAGGAGGGGTCCAAGGAGGAGGAGCTAGAATTGGCCAAGAGGCCGAGGGTGCCCATGAACATCGAAAACTGGTCGGCGGCATTCTTGATTTTCGCCAGCGTGTACTGTGAGAAGTACCCGGACCGGGCCGTCGCGTTGTTTAAATATATGGACGTGATCAGGCGGGCACAGGTCACGTACGGGGGGTACGCATGGTCCCACTATGATGAGGAGTTCCGGGCGCGGTTGGCCTGGGATCCGGAGGCCAAGTGGGGAAATAGACTCCGACCTTTACCATCAAACCATGGGAGGGGCCAAGTTCGGGGGAACAATATACACGGCAAGCGGGCTACAGCTCGCACCCCGCCCCTTTCCGAACCGCCCCACCCGGGGAGGGTGGGATATGCGGGGAACAACGCCGGAAGCACAGGGGGTGCGTGCTGGGATTTCAACAAGGGCACATGTGCTCGACAATATTGCAAGTTTAGGCACGAATGTTCCAAGTGCACAGGTCGGCACCCAGTGGTTCAATGCTGGGGGGCGGGAGGTAGAGGACAGGGGCAGCAGCCCACACAGGCGGGGCAACAAGCAGGGGGTCGGGGGGGTAGGGGAGGACAGGGGCATCTGGGCAAAGGCTCATACTCCAGTTAAACAGGAGCGGCTGAAAACATTGTTGGCGTCTTATCCACGGACCGACGACGCTAGAACGCTGCAACTAGGTTTTCGGGAGGGTTTCCGGCTGGGGTACGAGGGTCCACGGTCCGCCAGGTGGGCTGAAAATTTGAAATCTGCCAACGCGCACAGAGCGGTGGTACGGGACAAATTGGGCAAGGAAGTCCGGGAAGGGCGCATGGCGGGGCCCTTTCAAGAGACACCGATTCGGGACCTGATCATTTCCCCTATTGGAGAGGTACCAAAGAAGGAACCCGGACAATACCGGCTGATACAGCACTTGTCATGGCCGGAGGGGGCGTCCGTGAACGACTTTATAGCGGCTGAACTTTCGTCAGTGCCCTACTCTTCTGTGGACGTGGCGCGGCAGTTGGTAGCTACGGTGGGGGCAGGCGCCCTCATGGCAAAATGCGACATCAAATCGGCATTTCGACTGCTCCCGGTGCACCCAGAGGACTACCAGCTGTTGGGTATACAGTTTGAAGGGTGCATTTTTGTGGACAAAGCGTTGCCCATGGGGTGCTCCATATCTTGTGCCTTGTTTGAGCGTTTCAGTACCTTTTTGCAGTGGGTCTTTACGTGGCGGACCGGTAACCAGACGGTGACGCACTACCTGGATGATTTTTTCCTGGTGGGACAGCCCGGTTCGGCGGACTGTCAGCAACAGCTGGCTAGTTTTACAGAGCTCATGGGCTACCTGGGTGTGCCCCTGGCGCCAGAAAAAACACAGGGTCCAGGCACGGTGTTGTCATTCCTTGGTATTGAGCTGGATTCAGTAGCAATGGAAGCCCGGCTGCCGGAGGATAAGAAGGTGCATATGCTGCTCTTGGTGGACAGCCTGCTGGCAAAAAGAAGGTGACAGTACGGGAAGTACAGGACCTCCTAGGGCACTTAAATTTCGCTTGCAGGGTGGTGCGCGCGGGGCGAACTTTCTGCAGGAGACTAGGTTTGTCATCCGGTTTGACGCTACCGCACCATCACATGAGATTGTCGGCGGGCACAAAGGAGGACCTGCGCATTTGGCGGAGGTTTTTGGAGCATTTTAATGGCATCCCAATGGCCGCCTCCGAGGACTGGGAATGGGACATCACTATCTCCTCAGACGCGGCAGGGGCAGGCGGTTTCGGGCTTTACTGGCAAGGGAGGTGGTGCGCCGCGGAATGGCCATCGCACTGGAAGAACGGGGGAGGAGCATTGCCTTTCTGGAACTGTTTCCACTAGTGGTGGCTGTGACGGTCTGGGCCCGGGATTTGGCGCACAGGAAGGTGATTTTTAAGGTGGACAATATGGCGGTAGTGCAGGTCGTGAACAGGCAGTCAGCTAGGGACACGCAGGTGCTCAAGTTATTGAGGGTGTTCGTGCTGCGATGTTTGGAGCACGATATTTTGTTTCAAGCCAGACATGTGCCGGGGGTGGACAATGACATTGCGGACGCTTTGTCTCGTTCACAGTGGCAGAGGTTCCATGGGCTAGCCACGGAGGCGGACGCATGCCGGACGCCGGTTCCAGAGGGATGTGGTCGGTAGGAGAGAAAGGGTCTTGCAGTTGGTAAGAGGGTCGGTGGCCACATCAACTTGGAGAGCTTACGAGCTGGCTTGGCAGGATTTTCTGGACAGTGGTGCGACGCGGCAGGACCGGCCCTGGGGCAGGGAAGAACAGGTAGTTCAATTTATTATGGCTATGATGGACAAAGGAAGGTCCAAAGTGACGATAGCGGGAAAGCTGTCGGCCATTGCGTTCATGGGAAAATTGTGGTGGGGCTACGCGCCATCCGCGGGTGAACTGGGAACGCGACTGTTGGAAGGCTGGGCAAGGGAGAAAGGCAACCGATGTCAGCTGCGGAGGTCCATTTCGGCAGGTATTCTGGTTAGCGTGACGCGGATTTTGCCGCAGATCTGCCGCAACCATGAAGAAACGGTATTGTTTTCCACGTTAATGTCGTGGATGTATTTTGGGGCCTTTCGGGTTTCCGAGCTGTTGGGTACAAGGGGGGCGCGGGGGTGCAGTGGGGGGCGGTGGATCTGCGGGAAAAGGAAGTGGCTGTACTACTGGGTCGCTCGAAGACAGACCAGCGGGGTGCAGGGAAGTGGGTGGTCATGGGGCCTGTAGTGGAACAGGAGGTATGCCCCGCGGCATGGGGGAGGATATTAGCCACAAGGGGGGCCTTTGGAGCAGGGGAGGTTTTCCGCCGGGAGGAGGGGGGCAGGGTGACGGCGCCTCAACTACTTTGGGTATTGAGGCGCGCCCTCCTAGGACTAGGTGAGAACCCGGGACAGTTTGGGACACATTCCTTTCGCATAGGTGCAGCAACGGATGCAGCAAGACAGGGGTGGGGGAGGGAAGAGCTTATGCGTTTGGGGCGATGGAAATCAGATTGTTTTAGAACATACATCAGGCTGCGGGGCCCCGGGAGGGAGAGGCATGATGTTCCTCCTCTTTTCTCATATATGTGTCTTTTCAGGTGCAGTGGCGGGGCCTGCGGCGGCGGAATTGTCCATCCTCCTTGTAGGACATTCTTTTGTGAAGCGGGCGGAGCAGTACGAATGGGGAAAGCAGAACAGTGTGAACCTAGGGCTGGATCCTGGTTTGTTTAGGTGTCAGTGGCAGGGAAAAGGGGGCATGAGGTGGCACGAGTTGGTGCCGGCTTTGAACAGGTCGATCAGAGGGGGGATTTGCCCAGACGTGTTGCTCATCCATTTGGGGGAGAACGATATGGTGCAGTGCAAAGGTTTGGCTTTGTTGAAGCAAATGCAGAGAGATTTGTTAGAGATTCAACGGCAATGGTCGGGCTGTCACGTGATCTGGTCGGATTTCATTCCCAGGAGATGTTGGAGGGGGGCAGAGCGGCCGGGGGCAATAGATAAGGCGAGAAGGAAGATTAACAGGGACATGCGTAAATTTTGTGACAGGGAAGGTTTTGGGAGGATGGAACATCCAGAACTGCGTTATGCAGCAGTGTATTTTTTCGGGAGGATGGGGTTCATTTGTCCAGATATGGTTTGGAATTATACATAGTGCAGATTAAGGAGGTTTTGGATCAGGTGCTAGGAATATGTAGATACCCGAAACGACCAAGGACCTAGTTGGGGGGTCAGAAAAGTCCTGGCGGAGGAATTTTCTGAGTGGCGTTTTCCTGGGGTAATAGTTGGGATAGAGGTTTACAGTTTACAGTTTATTGTTGGGGAAGGTCACTCCGGACGCACGCAGGAAGGGGAAAGAGCATAGGAAGTGTACATAGATAGCTAGGTGAAGAAAGGTTAAGAAGTTGCAAGTGTTGGGGGTTTATAAATGTTTGCAGGGGGAACAACTTTAGGGGAGGGGAGGGGGTAAGGTAGGAGGATACTATTTAGTGAGGATCAGTTTTGTACGGCACAGGCCAAGGAATGTTGATGTAAGGTGCACCTGTTTTCAATAAAGCGGCCTTTTTCACACCAACAAGCTAGTCTGTGGTATGTGCTGCACCCCTCTTGGGCCCAATAGGGCTTTGGGAGGGGCGGCCGACCACCGGGAGGCCTGCCCCTCCCGGGGATTTTGGGCCGGGGGCAGCCAGAGCCCAGTTGGGCTTGTTGGGCTTCCCGGGCTATTTTGGGCTAGGTTTGGGCGGTTTTGGGCTGGGGGCCTATATAGCCGGCCATTTTAGGGTCACTGACCACCATTTCGGTGGAAGTGACACGACAGCCGGTTGGGAGGGTTTGCTGGTAGGGAAGCTGTTTTTCCCGCCCACCCTCCCCATGTTTAGGGGGGTCCTCTTTTTGAGGCTTTTTACTGGGGGGGGGTTTAGATCCGCTGTTAGTGGCAGGAGTTTTTGGTTTTCGGTAGCGTTGTTGGGAACAGGTGCATCGGGGGGGAAATCATGTACTTTGGTTGTCGCTGGAAGCAGGTGCTGGTGTGCTAATGATGTTTATGGGGCGTTTTTCCTGGGGTAATAGTTGGGACAGAGGTTTACAGTTTACAGTTTATTGTTGGGGAAGGTCACTCCGGACGCACGCAGGAAGGGGAAAGAGCATAGGAAGTGTACATAGATAGCTAGGTGAAGAAAGGTTAAGAAGTTGCAAGTGTTGGGGGTTTATAAATGTTTGCAGGGGGAACAACTTTAGGGGAGGGGAGGGGGTAAGGTAGGAGGATACTATTTAGTGAGGATCAGTTTTGTACGGCACAGGCCAAGGAATGTTGATGTAAGGTGCACCTGTTTTCAATAAAGCGGCCTTTTTCACACCAACAAGCTAGTCTGTGGTATCTGCTGCACCCCTCTTGGGCCCAAAGCGGCCCTCACATGTAAAGGCGGGAACTCTTCATAAAGACTGCGAGTGGCAATTATCATGGAGTGCTTGCCTTGAATATCTGCTATTTATAAGCGAACCAATCAGAAAGTCAACCTGTCACCCACCTGACCCTCCAAATAATTCGTGCTGAATCCCGGTCGCGCAAACCTTTAAGAAAGGACTGGTGTCGTGTTATTGGAGTCCGCCAGGTGAGGAGGAGGCAGGAGCCCCCACCCCCTCCTCTTTGATGGGAGTCCAGTCACTAGGCTGTCCTTACCTCACGCATTTAGAATTATTAGCTTGAGGCTGTTCACAGTGTGGTGAAAAGTTTGAGGGTACCCTCTAAGCCACCATGACTGATGCCGGCTGCAAGGACGCCGACTGCGCCGTGTCCAGGCTGCTCAATGTGGTGGAGAGCGAGCTGCAGGCCGGGAGGAGAAGGGGGACCCGACGGAGAAGCAGCTGCAGGTCACCCTCGAGGACGGCGAGCTGTGGCACAAGTTCAAAGAGGTGACGAATGAAATGATTGTCACCAAGAACGGCAGGTGAGTGCACTTATGTGGGTGCGCCGCCACTCCATGAATATTTAGGACAGGGTCTGCGAGGTCGTGCATGCATGCATTGCTGTTTAAAACGACTTCAGAGCACATCTGCTGGTTGAGTGCTTTAACCCAGTGTCATACACATGTGATAACATGCATATGTGTTCATCATCAGGTCAAATCTTAACTGTATCTGTGTTCAGTTGGTTCAGCCTGTTTCCTTTTTCCAGCAGTGGACTCATTTTAGTGATGAGGCATTATATTTTTGAACGTTTATGTTATACAATGTAATATCAAACATACTGGTGTTCACGAGTGAAGCAGAGGGTCTGTGGTTTCTAAAAGCAAACTGAAAATGTCACGAGGCCTTTACATAAAAATGCATGCAACTCACAGACTTATATAAACATATGTTGCGTATTTTGAATCACTCATTCACCACTTGGGGCATCTTTGTGCTGAATAGCAGATGTGTGTTTTTATCCAACTCAGTGGTACTCATTTTATCGACCTCGGAAGGATGAATGTTTGAGTGGACCTGCCAGGATTTGAATCTGTGACTGTGAGGCGAAATACAGATCCCTGGAGTAGATGCTTTAGTCCACTGAGTCAGACAGGGGTCTGGAGACCGTGATGAACAGGTCACTGCTGGACATTTGTCACATCCTCAAGGCCAATGTGCTCGATTGTGATGATCAATATTTTATGTGTATGTGTTTGAATGTGTTTAGGGAACTTTGAATGTGTGGCTCAGTAGCTCTTAGATGGCACATTTTTGTTTGGAGAAAGTATTGCATAAAAATATAATTCACTAAAACTTATAACAAACAAACTGAGAATGCATGTATGTGAGGTATGCATAGAGTGCAGGATTAAAGGGTATTTACATACGACAGATGAGCTTAAGTGAAAATTCTCTGTAAATAACAGAACTAATGTTTCAGTTTAAAAAAATATCAGTACATCTGACATACAACGCCTGCTGCATCTTAGGTGGCCCTATGCACCTGCACATGCTTATTGCCACACACCCTATGCTATGTACGCATGCTGCTTTTTGTAAGTTACAAATAAGAACGCAAACTGAATGGATATGAGCTAGAAACATAGTTTAAATTGACAGCCAGAAAGAGAAGCAAAGAATCGGACACCAGACAGCATGCATAAACAGAAAGCAGAATAGACGGATAGACGGACGGACGGACGGACGGATGGATGGATGGATAGATGGATTGATTGGTTGATTTAATGGACGATCCCAGTGATTTTTGTTAACAAGTTGAAAAGTATCACTATCGTTTTTTGAGCTTGAAAATTGAGGACACATAAGTATATTAATTAGCTTTCTAAGCAGCTTATATGAAGAGAGTGTTATAGTCCCTATCTTGCACATTCTGCCAACCCCTGCATACCTCGACTCTTGCATATAAAAAGTGTCATTGGATTCTGAGCACAAGACGAGGTGGTGCAGCTCATTGAAGCTACATGACGGACAGCGCTGCACGGACAGTAGGAGAGCTTTGCCACCGCTGCCCAAACATAATAGAATAAGCAAAAATATTCGGGGTAGAAAATGTAAAACAGTGTCGGGCGCACATATTAAAGAAAATGTTTGCATAGTGGGGAAATAATTGACAGTTGTATTGAAATATATTGTGATTGCACTGAGTTAATAGCTATGAAGTTATGCCAAAAAGAGGCGACGAGTCCCAGCGAGCTGGAATATTTCATGACTGCACCTGTGGGCGTATTTTTCACAACAGCGACCAACGCCGCACTTGAACATCAAGTGTACACCATATTTCAAGTGCAATACACACGGGATGCAAATTTGCCTCGTCCATATAATTTGACTGGATTTTTAATTCTGTTAATTGACGCGCCCTCATCTGAGGGTTTAAAATGTGAAGCAAGAGAAGTAATTGGTCTTAGATGTAAATCGCCGGAGAAGGTAAGTTCAGAACACAGCTCATATTGTATTAATTTGTGCTGCTGCTTTTCACCATTTTTATGCCTACATTTTCATGCGCCCCAGTGAAAATATGACGTATCATATTCATAAAAAACATGTGAAGAAAACTTAATTGCACACATAGCTTGATTCACCAGCGTAAATTCTCTTCAGAGAAGACTGGATTTACACTAACTGTACCGGTCAGGTTAGACTCGGTAAAGGATGTTCAGCAGTGGACACGCACTGCTTCCGGTCCTTGCTGGACTTCCGGCTCAGGACAGCGTATGCACGAATGATATTTCTCGTGCCCACCTAGCCAAAAGGCAGCGGAGGTGAGCCCTTTAACACCACCGCCTTGATTGTAGGGAGCCTCGAGGCTCCCTCCTCAACCATCCTGCCTCACATACACACCAGTCCGCTCTGAAAGGGCGTCCACGCGGAGGGGCTGTGGTTCCAGAGCCATGCTAGCGATGCCCGCGATGTGGCTGATTTGGGTGGGGGTCCACAGATCAGTTCAGGAACGACTCTCTGATTTTAACAAGTGGGGAAAACAGAAACCAGATTTCTATGCTTAGGCTGTAATAACAAGCATTGGCATAGCCAAAAGGTCTCGCTTTTGGGACCTTATAAGTATTTAGTTATGCAGCACAATATCCTTGGGGCAACAACATCAACTGTTGCATGGCTAAACACTTATAAGGTCCCAAAAGCGAGACCTATTGGCTATGCCAATGCTTGTTAAGAGTTGGGGGTAGTTTTCAGGGCTTGGGGGGATGGCGTTGTTTTCAGGGCGTGAAGTCAGGAAATATTTTTGGGCTGGGGGTGGTCGGGTCATTTCTAGGGCTCAGGGTAGTTTTCAGGGCTTAGGGTGGTAGTTCTTAGGGGGAGGGGGTTGGTTTTCAGGAGAGAGGGGGGTAGTTTTAGGTCTCAGGGTGGAAGCTTGGGGTGCCATTTTAGGGCTCAGGGCAGGGATCGAGGTACACTTACCTGAAAAGTCTTAATCACGCATATGTCTTTGCCATACATGCTCTAACAATGCATATTGCGTTGTAAAGGCATGTGTGGTAAAGGCATATGCGTGGTTCCTTCACACAACCCTTCTATGTATGTCTTCTGTGTTCACCAGTCACTGGCGTCATCCTTTTCATTTGTGTGTCCCACCTTGTGCTTCTTTGTTTGTCCTATGTCTTGTCTCTGTTATCTCATGTTGTCCTGTGACTTTCCTCATGTTCTTTGTCTTGCGCAATGTTTACTTTTGAAATTGCAGCCTATTACCACCCGTCACGCTCTGTGGTTCTCTTTGCCTTTCAGTCAGTTTACTGAGACAGTTAAGTGAAAGCTTCCCTTGGGAGCTGCGACCAAGGGGTGATTCCAGGAATAAACTTGTTGTTTGAACAATCTTCGACATTGGGAAGTGTACTTTCTACACACAGAATTCCCTTGACACCTGTTGCCGTTCTACCATGGACTTTGGCATGGCGATACACTGGTGCACCTGTCTGGTGTATACATGCCATCGTTTTAAACCTGTAAAACAGGAGATTTTGAAAACAAAATTGAGAGAATTAATTTTTCCCATTGACCTTTATTGAGGCAGAGGCAATTTCAGGTGAGAGACAGCTAAAATAAGCCATTTTTGGCTTAAAAAGCTGGAGTCTCCCATCTGAATCGGGCCAGTTGACATGTATGCTGATGAGTCATCTCAGTATCTGTCACAAGCAGCAATATTGATTTGCTTTAGAGATGAGCACAATGCCAACAGTCACTATCTGGAAAGATATAGTAGCTAGCAAATGGAGTTCAGTAAAAATATTTTGACATAGGCATGGACAGCCTGGGAACAGGTTATAGGTGATTCAAACTCCTTCTCTAAGTTTGCAATCATGTCAAGTATCACTTCAGGTGAGAAGCAGCATCTATCAATGACTGCTCCCCTGGGCACTCCAAAGATGCTGATCCTTTCCCTGTAAATTGTCTCTCTCTTCCTCAAACAATTTTGTTATGTATTAAACCCATTTTCTGATTTGGTAACACATTACCAAATTGCAAAATGGGTTCAGAAACCCATAACGAATGTTATTTAAATGGGGTGTGTTTAGGGTGCCCCTTCCAAATACCCATTCATTAATGTATGTATCAATGTGGGAGAGAATGTGGCCTAGTGGCTAGGGCGGTCGACCTCGGAGCTGGGGAACCGGGTTCGAGTCTCGGCAGGGATGCTCAACATTCTGTGATTCTGGGCAAATCACTTAATCTCCCCGTGCCTAACAAAAATGAAGGTGTCTGTCTGTAACGTAACTGGTGCTCATGTAATGTGCTCTGATACCTTCGGGTCTCGTTAGTGCTATATAAAACTTCACAAAAAAAAAAGGTTTTGCAACCAAAATCTGGTCACAAAACATTGAAATGTACCATCAACTCAAAAGGGGTGGGTGTTAACTCATTTGCCAATGGAAAGGGGCCTCTTTTGGGCCCATTCCAACTTTGCAAATGTTAAAAAAAAATGTTTGTTGGGGAGTAGGCAGCGGTCAACAGGAACACTGCCAACTCTTAAACAAACAAAGCAAAAAAACCCTTTCTTTTCAAATGTATCCCCGTTTGATTTAAGGAAAATGGGTTTCATTTAAAAAAAAAGAAAAGTGAACTTTATTTAAAATGCCATAACAGACATGTTGGTCTGCTGACTCCAGCAGGCCACCATTCCTGTGATTTAAATAAAACAATAGGTTCTGTCGTTTTTTTTTTCAATTGCTTAGAGTACGAAAGTAGCAACTGCTTACTTATAACTCATACCAATGATTTGAGAAAAAAGGAATAAAAAACCATAACACACACCAAAATTAGTATTCAATAATGTATTTGGAAATAGATATCAAATATTCATGGCTGTCGCAATTTACAAATTCAATTGTAATAGGGAATAAGTGACTGTGGTGAAAAGGTGACATGTGGTGATTGGTGACGTTGATAGTGCACTATATACAAGACAAATAAACGTGCATTCAAGAGAGGGGAGAAGAATTTCTGTTTGTCCTTATTATTTTAGCACATATGCTACAGGATCCATTGGTAAGTTAAACTGTGATCATGAGCGTTGTGCAGACATATGTGGTACGTTGACGTTTCGACCCTGTTGGTAGCGCAAAAGTAAAAATGCGTCAAGGTAGGTCTTCTTCAGGACAGGAGGGGGGAGTAGGCAGCCAAAATGCAGATTCTTTAGTGTGTCTGCGAATATCAAGTGCCTCTTATTCAAAGAAGGGCTTATGATTACAACCTCTCAGGACTCCACCAGCCGGTTGGAGCCTCAATAGTATTCTTTTAATCGACTTCCACCCGTCGGTTGGAGTCTTTTGTTATAGCCAGTCAAATGATTTACGTGATCTGGCAAAAGCGCGTCCGTCCGGCAGCTGCTTTGTTCTAAGAATTCCTGTGATGGCATCCAATAGTAGTGAGTCGCGAATTATGACCTACCACATGAATATTGATGAGGTAGGTCAGATTGCGACCCACTACGATTTGAAATTTTGTGAACCAACCTATTATTATTATTCTTTTGCTTTCTTTACTTGGTTCTGCTTAGCTAACATCGCATATCACAGTATAAGTTAATAACATCTATTACATAACAAAGTAGGGTACTGTAGCAGAACAAGTGGTCTCATTTTTTATAACACTTCCGTGGTGTTCAGCTTATTACATGCATTGCGAGTGTGGTCTTGCACTTCTTTGCATCCACCTGTATGCTTATAAACACTTGTTAACCAACCTATTAATAGGTCGGTGCGCAAAATTAATTTCCATCCTCTAAAAGTCGGTGCGCAATATGCTACCACTTTTTCTGAATGGAAATTTTGTACACCAGGCCCTATACCCCCAACCCCTCACATACGTCCATAAACAGAGTGAAATCTTGAGGGATGCATGACAAACTGGAAAAGACACGCCTGTAACGCCAGTGAGATTCATTATGATTGCGAGAGCTACTACATACACTTGGTGAGTAATCATGCAGATATGACATCAGCTTTTACATCTGTGCTAGCCAATCTGCTTCCACCTTCCATACTGCTCAGTCATTCACTGGGACGAAACTTTCATCAGCATCTGAGTGGTCGATTCTGGTTAATCCTGTGGTAACAATCGCCAGGATATAGCCTTTGTCCTTGATGACATTCCATGAAAACACACACACACGCATGTACACACACACCGACAGAGGCACACATATGAAGTGAGTAATATTCGCAGGGAGGTTGAGCTTGGTTTGTTTAACTACCCCAACCCTGGAGCACAGAGAGTATTTCGGTCGTCACTGGTGTGAGGCCACAGATTATGCTAGTTGCAGACACCTTTTATGTATTCCAGCAGCCCATTCTGAGACAGGTTTAAGGGAGTTTTTGATTTTCAGGTCGAAGCGTACTAGACAGCACAGGTGCGGTCTGCTGCGAGACATATTGGGGCTCATCAAGAAAATACAGGGACTTGGAGTCTATTTACCTTTCCTTGTCACTCATTTGCCTGCCTCTAATTAGTGTCCCAGCATGTCAATCTTGTGTTTGTCTCTCCTATAGAGCATTGCCTCTTTACATCTATTTTCATTGGTAGCCTTCGCAGCTCACACCGCTAGCTTTTCAGGAACTATTTTGTTCTTTTGTGGTAAGTAATCCGAGAGAGAGAGAGAACGTGCGTGCGTGTGTGTGCGCGCTTTTGAGCTACCTCCTTCATGTACTTCTCTCTCCCAGTACTCCGAGCTGCTCTGCCGGATGTCTGCTTCGTCCCACCCCATCCAACATTATTCCATTAAACGCTTGAAAAAGCTTCAGTTTTGACACTTGGAATATTCTGTGACTTGAAGTGGCTTCAGTGAGTTTTGGAGGGGCTAAGAACGGTTCTTCGGCTGATTAGTGGACGTTTTAAGCTGTCGTACGTGCCTTTCCACTGTTCTTGTTAACTGTGTGCGCAGAGGAGCATTTTAGACACCCTGCCCGATGCAGACCCACTCCTTCCACTTCTTGTTTGAGGTCCAAGAGAGGCGTCATGTGTGTGCTTTCCACAAGAGTGAATTTAAATAAGAGCAGAATTTTACTTTCACATTTTCCTTTTGCCCATTTTTTTTTATAGATTACATCATGTGTAGTAAAATATAACAAGCATTGGCCAAGCCTATAGGTCTCACCTATGTGGTGTAAAGTGGTGTGGATTGGTGTAGGGTGGAGTAGAGTGTCACAGAGTGGAGTGGCAAAGAGTGTTGCAGAGTGGAGTGGTGTAGAGTATTGTAGAGAGGAGTAGAATTTCATAGAATGGAGTGCCACAAAGTGAAGTAGAGTAGTGTGGAGTGTTGTGGGGTGGCATAGAGTGGAGTAGAGTAGAGTGTCGTAGAGTAGAGTGGAATAGCGTAGAGTGTCATAGAGTGAAGTGTGGTTTAGTGGAGTAGAGTGTTGTGGAGTGGCATAGAGTGGAGTGAGATAGAGCGGTGTAGAGTGGAGTAGAGTTGAGTGGCATAGAGTTGAGTAGGGTGGACTGGAGCAGCATGCAGTAAAGTGGCATGGAGTGGAGTGGAGTAGAGCGTTGTAGATTGGAGTGGAGTAGAGTGTTGTAGAGTGGAGTGGCGTGGAGTAGAGTGTCGTAAACTGAAGTGGCGTAGATTGGAGTGGTGTTGAGTGGCATAGAGTAAAGTGGTGTGGAGTGGAGTGCTAAAGTGGGAAGTGGTGAAGAATGGAGTAGGGTGTTGTAGAGTGGATTAGAGCATCATAGAGTGGAGTGGCGTAGAGAAGAGCAGAGCGGCATAGAGTGGAGTGGCGTAGAGTGGAGTAGTGTTGTAGAGTGGAGTGGCATAGAGTGGACTAGTGTCGTGGAGTGGCATAGAGTGGATTAGAGTGGCATAGGGTGGAGTAAAGTGGTGTGGAGTGTCGTGGAGTGGCATAGAGTGGAGTTGCTATTATAGAGTGAAGTGGCGTAGGTTAGACTAGAGTGGAAGAGAGTGTTGTGATATAGAGTGGAGTAGAATGTGGAGTGGAGTAGAGTGTGGAGTGGCGTAGAGCGGAGTAAAGTGCAATGTCGTAAAGCAGAGTATAGTATAGTAGCATAGAGTGGAGCAGAGGGGCGTAGAGTGGAGAAGAGTGGCATGGAGTGTCGTAGAGTAGGGTCGCATAGAGTGGATTGGCATAGAATGTCATAGAGTGGAGCTCCATAGAGTGTTGTAGAATGGAGTGGGATAGAGTGGCGAAGAGTGGAGGAGAGCTGTATAGAGTGGAGCGGTGTAGAGTTTAGTGGCATAGAGTGAAGTGGCGTAGAGTGGAGTGGTGTAGAGTGTCATCCAGTGGAGTGACACATTTTCAATTGAAATGGCCATTACATTAGCAGACATACAGTTTTACTGAAAAAACTATACAGCATACAAATGATAATGTGTGGAAATTGGAATCACAGTGTATTGGTTAGGCCTGGGTGTGAAATTCCGCTCCGCTCGCTGAGTTTTTCCAGTTTCTAAGTTGTACGGAATTATTTCCTCACTCGCACTCGCCAACGTCAAGTTGGCATGCACGAGCGAGGAAAATCTTCCTCTAGACCACCTCCTAGCAAGATTACTCACTGTGGGAGGTCGCGAACGGCCACTACCGCTTGCGCTGAGAAACCTTTCATTTGTGTTGAGGAAGCTGCTGCTTGAGTAGAACATCTACTCGAGGGGCAGAAAGAAGCAACGCCCTCTTGCGCTGCGCATGGTGCAATTTGTGCTGATTTTTCAACGCGGGACAAACTCTGGTGCTAAAAATCAGCACGAACGGTGCGACCTAACGCACTCTGCTGCTTGCGGAACTCCACGTAGCTTGGCAAAGGTTTTCGGTCACTTTGCGGAGTTCGCCGAACTCTGCCCAAGCCTAGTATTGATTTGTTTTAATCATATTAAAATATTTGTTTCCACCACACCTTAGAGTTACAAAAAATATGATTAATTTGTGCTTTCCTAATTCTGATATATTCTAAAATATTTTCATAGTTAATTTACTGGCATTTAAATTTTGTTGTGTTCTAGAACAAAAATAACACCCTAAAGCCTTTCCTTTCATATCTCCAGCAAGGTTATCACATAAATCCTCTAACATTGTAGTCGGAAAAAGAAAAGCAAACGGCAAGCTCCCTGGAAAACAGAGCCTAATATTTGACCTCTGTCTTTGCACAGCAAATGTGACAAGATAAAAACAAAATGTAACGGTCTGTTTATTGTTTATTCACTTCTGAACACCAGCATAGTTATTTTATGGGTGCTTCATCAACCCCCACTCCCTTATTCCAGTGCCTATGCCATGGTCCTGAAATTGAGGAAGAGGATTGTTTAAGTTATGCTATTAGTAAAGAGCACTGACAAAAATAAACAAGATTGTAGACAGAACATGTTTCCTCACAGGCATGCGAGATTGATGTCCTGGTAGAAATACAGCACTTTACTGCTGTGAACTAGTATACAGGAGACAACTGAAAACACATGGAGTCTTCTGGAGTGCCTCACGAAAAAGAAAAAAAAGTTCTCATAAAGGGAGAACTCGTAGAAGAATAGGAGCCAGTCAGAGAGGTGGTAAACAGGCTTTGCTCCACGGGAGGGGCAAAGGCATGCTGGACAGCCTAAAACAAATAAAGCCAGCAAATAGAAAGCAAGCAAATGTAATTTACAAAACACCAAACCAATGGCAAGAAGTGGGTGGAATACATTCCTAAGGAAGCTTTCAGCATGTCCGCAATATGTCTTTGCAATCAGACACCTGCACAGTAGGTTTTGACCTAAAAAGGCTCCATGATTATATGTTTGCTGTCTCTACAATGCAATTTTTCTGATTTCGTTTTTTTAATTATACCACAATAAAAATAGCATAAGGGTTTCACATATGCTTTCAATTTTCCTTCCCTTTGTTGCATTACTTTTTCAACTCCTCTTGCAGTTCTTTGCATTATTTTGTATCATTTCCGTAACAAGTCAGTCATTAGATGGAAAAGATAGAGCTTTGGGAAGCATGAAAGCGCTATACAAATGCCATTACAATACAGACATTATTTCACTGTATTCTGTGATTGAAAAATCTCTCCACGAATTCCCAGCACCTCTTGTTGGTATTTACGATGAGCATAAGTCATCAATATAGGCTGCAGATGGTTTGTGTACCTCCAGACCCGACTTCAAACGCTGAGGGCCTGATTACGATGTCGGTCGGACGAGCTTCAGACTGACACAGTAGCGGGAATGGAACCGCTCCACTATTAGTCGGCAGTTCCACCCGCAGTATTAGGATGCAACCACCCTATGGGCGGTCGGAAACATTCATTTTTCTATTGCAGCTTGTGCGGCGGCCTGGAAAGGGCTGCAGCACAAGCTGCAATAGAAAAATTGATGTTTTTAAAACATTCCTGCACCGTGTGGCAGGAACCATGCAGTGATTGCCACATGGTGCAGGAATGTTTAAGGGGGCAGGCCTCATAGTGGAGGGCCAGGTGGGAAGGGGGCCCTGCTAGGGGCCCCCATAGTCACTTTCCTCCTGCCTTTTCATGGAGGGCGGACCGCCATGAAAGCGCAGGCGGAAAGCGACATCGTAATCTTGCCGGCAGAGCTGAGGCTGACTCTGCTGTCATTTGGGATTACAATTCCACCCGCAGCTCCGACAGGCTCTGTGAGCCCGTCAGAAGTGGAGCTGAATTCCCCCGCGGGTTTCCCTCTGACCGCTAGTATCATTATACGACGGTCAGACGGAAACCCATGATGTCAGGCGGAAAGCATCATAATAAGGGCCTCAGTGTTTTGCTTGATATATTTAGCCAAAGTCTACTGGACAGCGCATGCACTTTTTATTGTGAGACACATTGTGTTTAATCAAGAACATACCAGGGCTTGGAGCTCGCCCATTACTTACCATGGGTTGGCTTTCCTTCTCACTCTCATTTACCTGCTTCTTATTCATGTCCCGGTTTGTCACTCTTATGTTTGTCTTTGCCATGGAGTATGGCCTTTTTACATCTTTTTCCATTGGCTGCCTTTGCGTCTTCCACTGCTTGCTTTTCAAAAACTTTTTTCTTTTGTGTTAAGCATTCCACGACAGTGTAGGTGTTTTTGAGTGGTTTCGAGCTGTCTGACATGGGTGCCCACGTCGAAGCCTTTTAAAAAATTCTTTAGCCATGCTGAGCCTTACCAGGGATACAGTGCAGCGTGGCTGCAAGCAATTGGCAAGGCCAATTAGTCTAAAAGGCTCGATCTATTGGCATTGTCAATGCTTATTGCTTATTCCTCTCAACTGGTCCACCCATAGTCTTTATCTTCAAGTGTCAAAAGGAAGATGGTCCGGAGTTGGCAGTCTCCTGTCAGGGGGACGCAAAACCATTGGAGGATTACCTACAACTTACCTTCCTGTTAATTTGTGGGGAGTAGACATTCATTGAACAGTTGTCATAGAAAGAGCATTTGAAACTCATTAAGCTTAAATGGACCTCTGTCCCCTTTTCTTCACACCCAAAAGTATAGGATACTGCAAAGGATGTCTGAATGTCCTTGAGGGGCCCTGCAATCTACTCTGCTGTCTGGGGATCTCTCTGCCCTCCATCTTAGGTACCACTTGGATGCAGGAAAGCAAAATTTGATTCCACTAGCCATATGTAACATGTATCTATACACATGCGTCATTCATTTCCCGGTTGCAGTTCAAAAAGTGTAGAGGAGGCCACTACATGACTATTACTGGAAGAGACAGGAAAAAAAGCCTGTCTTGTCACTAGAATCTTATAGCTGCTACCACTGTCAGTACAGCACAGTGCTTTAACCGCAGTCACGCTCAGTAAGGAAGGTGCACATGTTGTGTCTTTCCTAACCACAGATCCCCTCTCTGGGTCACATTCCATGTTACAGAAAAGGACTTCAGTGCACAAGCATATTTGATACGGGCTGAGGTAGTGGTAAAAATTTGACTGGGCTTGCTAGGATGAACTCAAGGCAGGAGTGAATGCTGTCCAGAGAGAAAACAGCTTTTTACCATGCACCCTTTACCACACAAGACCTTTACCACACAGGTAAGTATCAAGCAAGTATTTGTACCATTACCATGCAGTACTTTACCACCCAGATAAGTATTTCGATTAAATAACATACTTTTTATGATATTTAAAAAAAAAAAAAATGTCATTTAG
Source organism: Calotriton arnoldi (assembly GCA_963921515.1). Taxonomy (NCBI): domain Eukaryota; kingdom Metazoa; phylum Chordata; class Amphibia; order Caudata; family Salamandridae; genus Calotriton; species Calotriton arnoldi. The sequence continues at coordinate 108,327 of CAWUFW010021137.1, forward strand.
GTAAAGGTAAACAGATGAAGGGTGTTTTTAGGGGTCGGTAGAGGGAAAGGGATGTAAGGGTGATTTTAGGGTTTAGGGATAGGTAGAGGTAGAGGTAACGGGAGGTAAGTGTGATTTTAGGGCTTAGAGATGGGTAGAAGTAAAGGGAGAATGGGGTAATTATAGGGTTTAGGGGTGGATAGAGGTAAAGGGAGTTAAGGGTGATTTTAGGAATTCACAAATATATATGTGACACAACAAAGATGCATGGTAAAGGTCAACAATGTAATGTTCATCTTAAACAATGTGGACAAACCCACTAAGTATAAAATGAGTAGTCACTGTATGTAGTATGTATATAGACCCATTAGGTGCTTTTAAAAGACCCCTCACACACCAACCTGGTTGGTGTCATGCTTCATCATTGGGGTCCCAACCGGGCGGCCGAGCGCACCCCGGTTGTGCTACGACGCCTGACTGCAGCGGAGCGGGTGTGGTGCTTAAATGTGATGTGAGGTGATATTTTTACAATTAAAAATTATCTCTGAGAATCCTTGCCATTAACTTTTAATGTTGGCGGCTCAGGATATATAAGGAGCTAAAATGGGTGATGCAACTAATCTGAAGTTATTTATCGTTTAGTTGTCTATGTGTGGCGGTCTACATGTTTCAGCCCGTAAAAATTAGTCAGAGGGCTTTCTTCAGGACCAAGTGAGTGCAAGGTGAGTGGCAGTGAGTGAAAGATGCCACGTGAATAAATGTGCTGTACCTAGGCTCTGGGGGCTTAGGAACTCTATCTTAAGTCCAATTTGGAAGGAGAGAGGAGTCCGCTGCCAAACCTATATTGGTCCCCCATGGCCCTAAGCCCCCAGAGCCTCGATACCTGAGAATTCTCAAAAAAGACTGAATTTTTTCCAAGTGCCAGTAAGTACACTGACACTTTTTTGTCCACACACCTTAGCGCGTGTGTAGGTACAGCACATTTATTCACGTGGCATCTTTCACTCACTGCCACTCACCTTGCACTCACTTGGTCCTGAAGAAAGCCCTCTGACTAATTTTTACGGGCTGAAACATGTAGACCGCCACACATAGACAACTAAACGATAAATAACTTCAGATTAGTTGCATCACACATTTTAGCTCCTTATATATCCTGAGCCGCCAACATTAAAAGTTAATGGCAAGGATTCTCAGAGATAATTTTTAATTGTAAAAATATCACCTCACATCACATTTAAGCACCACACCCGCTCCGCTGCAGTCAGGCGTCGTAGCACAACCGGGGGGCGCTCGGCCGCCCGGTTGGGACCCCAATGATGAAGCATGACACCAACCAGGTTGGTGTGTGAGGGGTCTTTTAAAAGCACCTAATGGGTCTATATACATACTACATACAGTGACTACTCATTTTATACTTAGTGGGTCGTCCACATTGTTTAAGATTTATACTTATTTGGGGAACAGGACGCAACCCATGCCCAATTCCTCGCTCTCCCCTTGTTTACTTTCAACAATGTAATGTCACATGTTATAAAAGTCAATGCATGGTATTACATGCATGGTAAAGACATGCGCTGTAATGGCATGCCTGATAACATAGTACATCTCTCCAGAGCCATGCAGCAAACCTTTGTCTGTCTCAGCAATGATCGGCTTGTTAATGGTTTAGAGACCATGCTAAGCTAATACTATTCCACACCTCTTTAATCCCTTCAAGTCGATACAAAGTCCATAACATTCATATACTTTCTTTGCAACAACCAAGGTCAGCCAAGGAGAGAAGGCAGCATCCCCTCACTTGTCACACGTGGGAAGGGGTCAGTGAGATTGCTGATCCCACCCAAATCTGTGAAAAGGTGTCACTAATTGACACTCAGCCCTGGGCACTTTAGGTCTTAAAACTGAAGTGCCCAGGTCCAAAGGTGATCAGTGATGCTCCCCTTTGTCATAAGGGGAGGGCCTCGAGGCACTTTTGCCAGGCCGAGGAGGTCATGCCCACAGGGCTCTCAAATCCTCAGCCTAGCAAAGTTCAGCTCAGGTAGTCAGGAGCCTGTGCATTTAGTGCATGTCTAACTCCTGACTGCCTGACTTGAACAAGAAGAGTGTCTGTCAGGCTGACCTTTGCTCAGCCTGACAGGCACTCTTTGCCTCTGAAAAAGGTGAGGTGCATGGCCCCTTCGCCCATATGGACAGGCTACTGCTGGCTTCTTGATAGGACTGGAAGCACAGCCCTATAAGAAGCTGGGATAGTGCAGGGGATCCTGCCCCTGCTGCTCTGTGCGGCTTCTCATTGGCCTCAGGGATGCATTGAAGTGCGCCCTGACACCCACATTTTAGCTGATATACAGTGCTGTCTGAGGCATGCCCAGTATGTCTGCTAAATAAAATGGACTGTGCCTGTGTGAGGGGATTGTAGTTGATCTACATCCCTCTAATGCATAATCCAGACATCCACCTACAGAGTGCTGCATTTTCAAACAACACTTTTTTAGATGGATTGATACCCAACCTCCTCCATCACCTGCTGATCCTCCAGTCATGCGGAGCCCAGTCTGACCTGCGCACTAGCAGTGTTCATTAAAGAACCAAAGTTGTGATTTTGTGAACACTGCTAAATTAAATAACGCGCAGTGTCAGGGGCAACAAGGGGCAGAATGTAGGGCCTCACAGGAGTCAAGGCTGTGCCCTGAAGCCCCTGATAAGGAGCCACCATTTTCTCCACAATACAGTGTTTAGAAATGGCTAGTTGTTCAGCACTAGCACACCCACAAAAGTCTTTGAACAATACCTTTAATAATTTCTTTGTTTTATTACTTTTGCTCGGCCCATTTAAAACCTTCACAAATTAATAATTCAGAAGCAACATGTACATCTGCTGGAGCCTTTTCCTCGCTGTCCCTATCAAACACGCTCATGAACACAGTCTAGTGTGTGTCCAACAAGCTTGGACACAACAAATATCTGCAATGAGGGGTACACCTTTAACTAAAGCTCCATCTGGACATAACACATTCCTACACTGCAATATGAAGTCACAATAATGGTTTTGTCAAAGACTGATTAAAATTACAAATACCTGCCAAACTCTTTAGTGCACTAACAAAAAATAATTTAATTAAACTGATGTCCATTTCCTTTTTCCTCTCATAACAAATGTTCAAATACATTTGGGGATAGATTTACTGAACTTTGATGCTACACAACACAACAATGAAATTTGCTGCTTTGCATTTTGTCAAAGAGAGAGCAGAAATTCACCATATCTATTAAAATATGGCACATTGCTAGAGTCTGACTTCTGTCTGCCTGGTGCCAACGCAAAGGCCCTTGTGCCATGATGAAAGGGTGCCTGGGTTCTGCTCAGAATAGTTTTATGCACACAATCTATTCTTAGAGGCTTATTCCTCTTTGTATGTGTGCTGTAGAATGAGGCACATATGCAAAGAGGAAGTAAAGGGGAGAAATAAAGGATTTCTCCTAGTTACGCCAGCCTCAGATAGGCACACCATTTTGGTGCAAACCCATGATTACTGAGCTTAGTAAATATGGGTTTGCGTCAGAATCCATGTGTTTATGCACCGGAGCACCCATGCTCCACCCATGAAACACCTCCCCGATGCAAGGTAATGCTAGTCAGTGCTATGTGTAACTTTCTTTTTAACAAAACTATGTAAATTGGGCTTTCCATGGCTTATTAAATATCGAAATAGATTTTGCATCTGGGCTGCATCATAAAAGTGACACAACCCTGACACAAAATCATAGTAAATCTGGGCCATGGTGTTTAGTCAGTTGTGGTACATACTTTCTGTACTGAAGTCCATGCTGCACACAGCTGTGAGATCGTGTCCAAATACCTCATTTAAATTTCTTAACTTTGGTGAGGTGGGGGTATCTCCAGGGAACGACAGAGGTGTATTTAGAATGTAATCATAGTGACAAACAAAAGTTTAACTTCAAATAAACTATTTATAAATCAGGCTGAGACCTACTGTCAGGTGGGACTGTGTAAAATTCAAATTAGGCCTGCTTGGCTGCTGGCGTGGTTCATTAAGTTGGCACACCCATGCTTGCCAATTGCCTGGATTGGTCTTGAGAATGAAATGTCACAGGTGATGTTTTTGCCAACGGGTGATTTCCAAACGTAAAACCTACTGGTGAGTATCTTGAAACCTGGCAAAACCTTTTGGATGGGGCACCACCCACCTCGGGCCATCTGGGAGACTCGGCCACTGGCTGCCACCCCACGCTTTAGTGACCGGGTCTCCCAAGCAAAAGCAATGGCTACGCCTGCTTCTTTCTGGAGATTACTGGAAGGGTTCAGCCCACCAGAGCCCCAGACTCCTCCCTGGTCTGACGCCACCCTGCCCAGACAGGGAAGGTGGCCCAGCTTGGTACCTGAAGCCCTGGCCTCTGGGAATCGGGCCTCACAGACAAAAGCTAATGTTTTGCTTGCTTTTCACAGGGGATTACTGAAACTTTTCAGGTTACAGGAGATCCAGACTCCTCCCCAGTCTGATGCCACCCTGCCCTGGACTAGCTAGGTGACTCTGCCATCACAGAGGTCCTATCTCCTCTCTATACCCTGATGGTGCAAACAAATCCTCCCCGGTCTGCAGCCACCCTGGCCTGGGCAGGGAAAGACACCCCAGTTCATCAGCTCAGGGTGCCCTAAGTCTGTGCCTTCTGACTTCCTGGAGCCTGGTCCTGGGGAGCTAAGGAGGGTTAAGCTCCCATCCGAACCCCCTCTTGGCTTAGGCCTACCCGGAAAGCTGTTTTTCCTTGACTATTAAGCCCCCATGACGTGGAGGCCTACAGAACCTGGGAGGGAGACACAGGTTAGAGTTAGCCATGTCAGCAAGCCCTCCAGTCATCTGGTCAGCATCCAGATAGCCCAGGCCAGCCGATGACCAGATAGCCCATGCCCCTGACAGCTGACAACCAGAGTGGCCATGCACGATGAGGCCAGCACTCACGAGGCCCTTCCTGGAGCCACCCAATTGCCTGCGTCCTGGTGACTCCACTGGGGCACGTTCTGGCCATCAGCCTACTGACCTGCAAGGAATCAAGCTATTGTCCCTCCACCAGGAGGCTCAGGGCAAGAGCGGGACCTCAGCCCCATCCCTCCCTCCGGCCATCAGCAGAGGGACACCAGGGGCATGCCCTCACACGGACGGAGAAAAAATCTTGGCTCAGCGAATGGCTTTCAATAGATCACAGAGAGGTAGCTGCTCTGCTACTTATGAACCCATGCCTAGAATCAGATTGTCTGTGAATGATTTAGCACTGGTTGCCCCACAAACGTGCGGTTAACTATGTCGGCCGCCTTCCATCTGTGCTCCAGTCCCCAAGTGAATAGCTCTGTGCACCGTCCCAGGGGCCGGCTATTCCAGGCCAATCGAGGTTCCATGGCATTTCGGTATCATTTCAGTTTAGGAGGGGATTCTGATTTAGAGGCATTCAATCATAATCCCACAGATCTTAGCTTCGCTCCATTAGCTCCTCAGCCCAGCACATACACCAAATGTCTGACCTGCAATTCCTCTTGTACCAACTACTAAGCAGGATTACTATCGCCACAACCCATCATGAGTAGAATAGAACCTGTACCAAGGTGGTGTAAACCCAGCTTACGTTCCCAATTATTGGGTGAAAAATCCAACACTAGGGCAATTCTGTTTCACAATGATCGGAAAAGCCGACATCGAAGGATCCTAAGAGCGATGGCATAACCTGCCACAAGCTAGTTATCCCTATGGCAACTTTTCTGACACCTTCTGCTTGAAACCCAAATAGTCAGAGTAATCATGAAGCCCTGCTTTCACAGTTTGTATTCAAATTGAAAATCGAGATCAAGCGAGCTTTTGCCCTTTCGCTCTGCGTGAGGTTTCTGTCCTCCCTGAGCTCACCTTAGGGCATCCAAGTTATCATTTGATAAGTGTAGCCCCCCAGTCAAACTACCCACCTGCCACTGTCCTCAGAGCAGATGCCAAGCACTAGGAGCCAGAAGCAAGAACCCCAAGGGGGTCACTCCGCCTCACCAGGTAAGTGAAAATATGATGAGTAGTGGTATTTCACATGTGGTCTGAGGGCCTCCCACTTATCCTACACCTCTCATGTCTCTACCTGGTGCCAGACTAGAGTCAAATTCAACAGGGGCTTCTTTCCCTGTTGATTCTCCCAAGCCTGTTCCCTTGGCTGTGGGAATGCTTTGTACATGTGCTTTTGGAATCGCAAATAGGTAATCCCTATTTGCGTTTCTTAAATTGTGATCACAATTTGCGATTTCAACCGGGTAGAAATGGCAAATTGCGACCGGTTTTTGGCCTTTGTACATATGACAGCTTGTTTTGCATTTCTTAACGGGCCAAAATTGCGAATCGGTTCGTTAAGAATTGTAAAAAGCTTTCGTACATCTGGCCCAGGTCTTGAGATAGCATTTCAACCTTTTGTGTGGGCTTGAGTGGTGTGACTGTCGGATTTCTTTAGCCCATTATGTTAGTACCTCATTTATTTTGTTGTTTTTAGTATGATCTTTGTGAGGATCAAAGTTCAATCTGGGGTACCTCTCACTGTCACCTGGATGTATGTTATCAATGTTTTGTTTTTCAAGTGGTCATGGTTTGCAATTATTCACTAGAATGTTGTCTTTTTGATGAGACGTGAAAACCCATATGTCTTTTGGACATTTAGTTTTAGGCCTGTTGTTTCACTGAAATTTTCAATGATCAACAAGTTAGTTCTCATGCCTTCCAATGTGTTGCTGACTACTGCCATGTCGGCTACAAAGTCTAATATGGTGGTTTGTTCAGCAAATCCATCAGACCCAAATGTAAAGCTCTTGCCATTTTTCTGATGATCACATATTAGAGCAGGCTTCTCCAACAAGTAGCTCGTGAGCTACTGGTAGCTCTCCATCTATCTGTAAGTAGCTCTCTTGTGTGCAGTCCAGATTAATAAATGAGAAGTTTATGCTGGGCTGAATTAATATATGCATACCAAAATTGAAAAGTGTGTATTTGAGATGTATCATCGCCGTCATGGGGATGTGCAGTTTGCCCGAGGTTATCTAGAGTCACCAAATCAGCTGGGCAAGCCCTGCTTGGTCTTGGTCTGATACATGCACACATACTGGGTGGTCAGTGCTCATCGGCATGTATTAGCTCTAGAATTACCACAGCAATAACTGATTTAATCAGCCATTCGCAGTTTCAGTGTACAGGCTGTGTACTTACACATGCATAGCTTAATCTTTGAGACAAGCATTTGCTACTGGCAGGATCAATGAGGTAGTTGCACCTTCTGCACAGGAGGAGGAGCCGCGTGCCCATCAAGGACGAACTTTTGCACTCCTTTGGGAGCCTGCTGCAGGAGCACCTGTTTCCCTGCATGGGGTTGGATGGACAGGGCAGTCACAGGGACACTATTGGGCCTGCTCCACAACAACAGAAGTGAGACACAGGTGGGCCAGCCTGGGCAGTAGGTCCAAACCACAGAAAGGTCGCTCTGACCTGCTGTGGAAATGAGTTGGGAGGATTGGCATAGAATGTCATAGAGTGGAGCTCCATAGAGTGTTGTAGAATAGAGTGGAGTGGCAAAGAGTGGAGGAGAGTTGTATAGAGTGGAGCGGTGTAGAGTTTAGAGACATAGAGTGAAGTGGCATAAAGTGGAGTGGTGTAGAGAGTCATACAGTGGAGTGGCGTAGAGTGGAGTATGCATGGTGTGATGGCGCATTGCCATTACAGACAACACATTATCAATTAAAATGACCATTACATTTGCAGACATACAGTTTTACTGATAAAACTTTACAGCATACAAATGATAATGTGATAATGTGCGGAAATTGGCATCACAGTGTATTGATTAGGCCTAGGCGTGAAATTCTGCTCCGCTTGCTGAGTTTATCCCACTGTGCGCAGCGCGCGGAGTTCCTATGTGGAGCAGAGGTTTTTCCTAAGTCGCGCTCGCCAACGCTAAGTTGGTGAGCACGGGCGAGGAAAATCTTCCTCCTGGCAAGATTTCTCAATGCGGGGGGTCGCTCATGGCCACTACCACTCGCATTGAGTAACCTTCAATTCGCGTTGAGGAAGCTGCTGCTCGAGTAGAACATCTTTTCGAGCGGCTGAAAGAAGCAGTGCCCTCTTGCGCTGCACATGGTGCAGTTCGCGCTGATTTTCCAATGCGGGAATAACACCAGGCGCTAAAAATCAACACGAACGTCGTGACCTAACGCACTCTGCTGCTGCTGCTTCACGTAGAGTGGCAGAGGTTTTCGGTCACATTGCAGAGTTCCATGTACCCCGAACTTCGCCCAGGCCTAGTATTGATTTGTTTTAATCATATTAAAATATTTGTTTCGACCACACTTTAAAGTTACAAAAATGTGATTCATTTGTGCTTTTCTAATTCTGATATATTCTGAAATATTTGCATAGTTAATTTACTGGCATTTAAATTTTGTTGTGTTCTAGAAGAAAATTACATCCTAAAGCCTTTCCTTTCATATCTCCAGCAAGATTATCACATAAATCCTCCCACTTTGCAGTCGGAAAAATAAAAGTAAACACCAAGCTCCCTGGAAAGCAGAGCCTAACATTTGACACAGCACAGCAAATGTGACAAGATAAAAACAAAATTTAACGGCCTGTTTATTGTTTATTCACGTCTGAACTCCAGCATGGTTATTTTAAGGGTGCTTCAGCAACCCCTACTGCTCTACTTCCAGCGCCTATGGCATGGTCCTGAAATTGAGGAAGAGGATTGTTCAAGTTATGCTATTAGTAAAGAGCACTGACAGAAATAAACAAGATAGTGGACAGAAGATTTTTCCTCACAGGCATGCTACATTGACGTCCTGGTAGAAATACAGCACTTTACTGCTGTGAACTAGTATACAGGAGACAACTGAAAACACATGGAGTCCTCTGGAGTGCCTCACGAAAAAGAAAAAATAGTTCTCACAAAGCGAGAACTTGTGGAAGAATAGGAGCCAGTCATAGAGGTGGTAAACAGGCTATGCTCCACGGGAGGGGCAAACACATGCTGGACAGCCTAAAACAAATGAAGCCAGCAAATAGAAAGCAAGCAAATATCATTTATAAAACACCAAGCCAATAGTAAACTATGGGTGGAATACATTCCTAAGGTAGCTGTCAGCATGTCCACAATATGTCTTTGCAATCAGACAGCTGCACAGTAGGTTTTGACCTAAAAAGGCTCCATGATTATCTGTTTGCTGTCTCTACGATGCAATTTTACTGATTTCCTTTTTTAATTATACCACAATAAAAGTAGCATGAGGGTTTCACATAAGCTTTCAATTTTCCTTCCCTTGTTGCATTACTTTTTCAACTCCTCTTGCAGTTCCTAGCCTTATTTTGTATTATTTCCATAACCAGTCAGTAATTAGATGGAAAAGACAGCACTTTGGGAAGCATGAAAGCGCTATACAAATGTCTTTACAATACAGACATTATTTCACTGTGCTCTGTGATTGGAAAATCTCTCCACGAATTCCCAGCACCTCTTGGTGGTACTCAAGAGGAGCATAAGTCATGAATACAGGCTGCAGATGGTTTGTGTGCCTCAAGACCCAACTTCAAACACTCAGGGCCTGATTACGATGTCGGTCGTTCGAGCTTCCGAACAACACCGTAGTGGAAATGGAACCACCCAACTATTAATCAGTGGTTCCACCCACAGTATTAGGAAGCATTCCTTTTTCTAGTGCAGCTTGTGCGGCGACCGGAAAAGAGATGCAGCACAAGCTGCAATCGAAAAATGGGTGCTTTTAAACATTCCTGCACCGTGTGGCAGGCACCATGCAGTGCCTGCCATCCAGGCCTCATAGTAGAGGGCCAGGGGAAAAGGGGACCCTGCTATGGGCCCCCATAGTCACTTTCTGCCTGCTTCTTCATGGCGGGCAGATTGCCATGAAAGGGCAGGCAGAAAGCGACATCGTAATCCCAACGGCGGAGCCGAGGCTGGCCCCGCTGTCATTTGGGATTACAATTCCGCCGCAGCACCGACAGGCTCTGTGAGCCCGTTGGAAGCAGAGCGGAATTCTCCAGCGGGTTTCCCTCCGACCGCCAGGATCATTATATGCAAGTCAGACGTAAACACATGATGTCAGGCGCAAAGCCTCTGACAAGCTGTCAGATGCCTTTCCGCCCGACATCATAATAAGGGCCTCAGTGTTCTGCATGATATGTTTAGTCAAAGTCTACTGGACAGCGCATACACTTTTTGTTGTGAGACACATTGTGATTAATCAAGAACATACCGGGGCTTGGAGCTCGCACATTACTTATCATGGGTTGGCTTTCCTTGTCACTCTCATTTACCTGCTTCTTGTTCATGTCCCGGTTTGTCACCCCTGTGTTTGTCTTTGCCATGGAGTGTGGCCTTTTTACATCTTTTTCCATTGGTTGCCTTTGCAACTTCCACCGTTTGCTTTTCAAAAACTTTTTTCTTTTGTGTTAAGCATTCCATGACAGTGTAGGTGTTTTTGAGCAGTCTCCAACTGTTTGATGTGGGTGCCAGCGTCAAAGCCTTTTTAAAATATCTTTAGCCATGCTAAGCATTACCAGGGATACAGTGCAGCGTGGCTACAAGCAATTGGCAAGGCCAATTAGCCTAAAAGGCTTGATCAATTGGCTTTGTCAATGCTTATTATTTATTCCTCTCAGACTGGTCCACCCATGGTCTTTGTCTTCAAGTGTCAACAGGAAGATAGTCCGAAATTGGGAGTCTCCTGTCAGGGGGACGCAAAACCATTGGAGGATTACCTACAACTTACCTTCCTGTTAATTTGTGGGGAGTAGGCATTCATTGAATAGTTGTCAAAGAAAGAGCATTTGCAACTCATTAAGCTTAAATGGACCTCTGTCCCCTTTTCGTCACACCCAAAAGTATAGCCTACTGCAAAGGATCTCTGGAATGTGCTTGAGGAGCTCTGCAATCTACTCTGCTGTCTGGGGATCTCTCTGCCCTCCATCTTAGGTACCGCATGGATGCAGGAAAACAAAATTTGATTCCACTGTTGCCATATGTAACATGTTCCACGGCTCACACACATCCTCTGCAACCAGAAGTAACATATACACATGCATCATCCATTTCTCAGTTGCAAAGGAGTGTCCGACCAATTCAAAAAGTGCAGAAGAGGCCAGTACATGACTCTTCCTGGAAGAGACAGTAAAAAAAGCCTGTCTTGTCGCTAGAATCTTATAGCTGCTACCACTGTCAATACAGCGCAGTGATTTGACCGCAGTCACGCTCATTAAGGAAGGTGCACATGTTGTGTCTTTCCAGAACACAGATCCCCTTTCTGGGTCACATTCCATGTTACAGAAAAGGTCTTCAGTGCACACGCATATTTGGACGTGCTGAGGTAGTGGTAAAAATTTGACTGGGCTTGCTAGGATGAATTCAAGGTAGGGATGGGAAACAGCTTTTACCATGCAGCCTTTACCACACAAGACCTTTACCACACAGGTAAGTATCAAGCAGGTATTTGTACAGTTACCATGCACTACTTTACCACCCAGGTAAGTATTTGTTTTAAATAACATACTTTTTATGTTATTTAAAAAAAAAAAGTAATTTAGGTGAAGGTAAACAGATGAAGGGTGATATTAGGGGTGGGTAGAGGTAAAGGGAGGTATGGGTGATTTTAGGGTTTAGGGATAGGTAGAGGTAATGGAGGTAAGTGTGATTTTAGGGCTTAGAGATGCCTAGAAGTAAAGGAAGAATGGGGTGATTATAGGGTTTAGGGGTGGGTAGAGGTAAAGGGAGGTAAGGGTGATTTTAGGGATTCATAAATATATATATATATGTAAAACAACAAAGATGCATGGCAAAGGTCACAAATGTAATGCCACATGTTATAAAAGTCAGTGCATGGTATTACATGTGGGTAAAGACATGCGCTGGAATGGCATGCCTGATAAAATAATACATCTCTCCAGAGCAATGCAGCAAACCTTTGTCTGCCTCAGCAATGATTGGCTTGTTAATGGTTTGAGACAATGCCAAGCTGCTGCTATTCCACACTTATTTAATCCCTTCAAGTCCATACAAAGTCTATAACATTCATATAGTTTCTTTACAACAACAAAGGGAGCTAGACATACAGTTAATTCCAGGGGTTCTGTAACTCCATCAGCACATACAATGCTCAGTTCATTTGACATGCATTTGTTAAATGTGTTGGAATATTGTGAACTTCATGGATGACAGATGTAGAGTTTGCTTTAACTCTGTTCTTGTATGTGAAACTTTTTAGGTACTGTTAATTCCCATGAAGCTTCAACAAAAGAGGATTTTCTGGTACAGCAAGTATTGCTGCTCCACTTCTGGAAGAATAATCATTATGTATTGACCTTGTTGGAGAAAACACAAACCACTCTAACACATTTTGGGAAGACTGCACAAGTGTACTCAGCAAAAGTGCAAAATTGTTGTTCAAAGTGGTGGCATGTCCCTCAGCAATGCACATCTAATGCTAGCCCCTCCACAAATTACATGATTTTTATATTTTTCTTCAAACATTAGTTCTAATGAGAGTACATGTGACATAAACCGAAATTCAAATGAACAGGCCCACCGTTCTCTCGAGAAGAGACTGAAAGGACCTTGAAAACAGACAAAAGAAATGCAAACTTACGAGAGGCTGAGCTAGTCATTTGTGAATTGTCACTTAGCAATAGCACGCATCAGATTGAGGCTGCATACGTCAAATACTAGAGAACAGAACAGGTTCTGCATAACATGGGAACAAACAAAAGCAAAATGGCAGCAGAAAATTTCAAATGACATCAGCTTTTACAGTGATTTCAAAGCGGTTTTCATGGAATTCCAAAATCTTCTTTTACATTCCAGTTCACATTAAAACAAAATAATTCTATGGTCCATAGGATTGCCACCATAGCTTAGTGGATTGATTCTAGGCTTTGCAAGAACCACCTCCCTCCCAAGTATTCAAACCCAAAGATTATGACAAAGAAAGATTTAACATCAATCGGTAGATCCACTTTTTCCCATTCACAAAGACCCTCAATCCCAGTCTGCTTCTTTCCTTTTCATCTGCAGTAAAACATGAATCCTGGCATTGTTCCTTCATAACATTGATCATGTGGGTTTCCATTCTACTGAAATTTCTACAGCATTTATTTAAATTTCTTTTATGCTGCATCTTTACACAGTGGCGTTTCTTGATCTTTGAAAGTGCTGGGGTGTAATACCTGTCAGGAGTTCACCCCATTTGTTTTAGAAAAAATGCTTTGAGAGTTCCCCATATGTTAAGAATTGCCTTCATTGTGCCAATGTCAGCATTTTGTTATGGGTTCCCCCTTATGACAAGAATTACATATAATATTCCAGTACTAGAACTTTGCCATTGACACTGTCCATATAGCATGGGCGGCTCGTATGTCCAAAATTACCTCCAGTATTTCAGAGCCAGCATTTTATCATGGTTTGTTTACCCCAGTGCATCCCCTGGGCCTCAATATACAATAGTTTCTCTCTTTGATGCAAAAAATTACATCCAGTATGCCAGCACCAGTATTTTGCCACAGGTCTCCCCTTATGTCAAGTAATACTTCCAGTATTTCAGGGTCTGCATTTTGCCTTGAGTGCCCTCCCTTATTCAAAGAATTGCCTGCAATGTGGGTGCCCCACGCCAAGAACTTCATCCAGAATGCAAGTACCAGTATTTTTCCACAGGTTCCCCTATGCCAAGAATTACTTCCCTATGCCCTTAAGTGTCAGGGCCTGCATTCTGCTCTGGGTGACCTTCCTTACGCCAAGAATTATTTCCAATATGCCAATATCAGTATATTATATTGGATGCCACCAAAAGAACAGACTTATATTGAGTATGCCATGGCCAGTGGCAGATTCACAATCACTCACACTCTGTCACTCATACACACTCCCTCTCACATTCACTTGCTTCCCCCTTAATCACTGATTCATTCATTCCCACTCATATTCACCCCCACTCACTGTTATGCACAAACTTACTTATACTCACTGGTTCTCAATCTCACTTACAGACACTTATAAATACTCACTTTTCACATGCACTGACACTGGGCCCTGGTGCAAACGCACCTGCTGCACCATTGATAGGTCCACACCCCTGACTCACTTCCACTTCCTCTCAGAATCTGCAATGACTCATTCCTTCTATTGCATTCACACTTCTCCACTTACTCCCTTGCACTTACTTTCATGTGTTTGTGCACACTATCAAACTCAGATTGTCACTCACTTTCCCTCTCACTGACACTACCAAACACACTTAGACACATACTTTCACTCAATTTCATTCACTTTCAATCACTTACAAACATATTTGCAAGCACTTACACATATGCACAGAGAAACAAATTCTTTTTTTACCTGCCTTGATTCCCTTGCGGGCAACTCGAAGGCTCCATGATAGCAGCAAAGCAGGAATCTGGCACTAGACATTGGAACTAGCAAACCAGGATTCCTAACAAGGAGCCAGACCGAGCAGCAAGGCCATGCTATAAAAGGGGAAGACCCACCTCAATCGCTCTACCAGCTTCTTGAAGTGGTGGTCGGTAATTTTGGCAAGGAGGGGGCGGGCGGAGCACACATGAACACATATACACACACTCACACATGCACACCAATTCAAAACACTCAAAACAAATCCATTCATTTATACATACACGCAAGCATGCATAAAACATTCAAAAAGAAAAAATGTACCTGTCCTGCAGCTCCCGAGAGGAAAGCTTCAGAGGTCCCAGGAGGTTTGGGACTGCTGCCTTCTCTCCTTGGCTGACCAAGGAGAGAAGGCAGCAGGCCCTCACTCGTCACAAGCGGGATGGAGTCGGTGTGATTGCTGACCCCACCCAAATCTGTGACAAGGTGTCATTGATTGACACTCGACCCTGGGCACTTTAGAGCTTAAAACTGAAGCGCCCAGGTCCGACGTGATCAGTGATGCTCCCCTTTGTCATAAGGGGAGGGCCTCAAGGCACTTTTGCCAGGCCAAGGAGGTCACCCTTAAAGGGCTCTAAAATCCTTAGCCTAGCAAAGTTCAGCTCAGGTAGTCAGGAGCCTGCGCATTTAGTGCATGTCTAACTCCTGACTGCCTGACTTGAACAAGAAGAGTGTCTGTCAGGCTGACCTTTGCTCAGCCTGACAGACACTCTTTGCCTCTGAAAAAGGTGAGGTGCGTGGCCCCTTCGCCCATATGGACAGGCTACTGCTGGCTTCTTGATAGGACTGGAAGCACAGCCATATAAGAAGCTGGGATAGTGCAGGGGATCCTGCCCCTGCTGCTCTGTGCGGCTTCTCATTGGCCTCAGGGATGCATTGAAGTGCGCCCTGACACCCACATTTTAGCTGATATACTGTGCTGTCTGTGGCATGCGCAGTGTATCTGCTAAATAAAATGGATTGTGCCTGTGTGAGGGGGTCGTAGTTGAACTACAGCCCTCTCATGCACAATCCAGACATCCACCTACTGAGTGCCGTATTTTCAAACAACACTCTGTAGATGGATTGACACTCAACCTCCTCCATCACCTGCTGATCCTCCTGTCATCAGGAGCCTGGAGACCAGGACGAGAGGGCTGACCTGCGCACTAGCAGTGCTCATTAAAGCACCAAAGTTGTGATTCAGTGAACACTGCTAAATGAAATAATGCGCAGTGTTAGGGGCAACAAGGGGCACATTGTGGGGCCTCACAGGAGTCAAGGCTGTGCCATGAAACCCCTGATAAGGAGCCACCATTTTCTCCACAATACAGTGTTTAGAAATGGCTAGTTGTTCAGCACTAGCACACCCACAAAAGTCTTTGAACAATACATTTAATTATTTCTTTGTCATCATTACTTTTGCTCGGCCCATTTAAAACCTTCACAAATTAATAATTCAGAAGCAACATGTATATCTGCTGGATCCTTTCCCTCGCGCCCCTCATCCAACACGCTCATGAACACACTCTAGTGTGTGTCCAACAAGCTTGGATACAACTAAAACCGCAAAGAAGGGTGCACCTTTAACTAAACTCCTTCTGGACATAACGCATTCTTACACTGCAGTATGAAGTCACAATAATGGTTATGCCAAAGGCTGATTAAAATTACAAATACCTGCCAAACTCTTTAGTGCAATAACAAAAAAACATTTAATTAAACTGATGTCCATTTCCTTTTTCCTCTCATAACAAATGTTCAAATACATTTGGGGATAGATTTACTGAACTTTGATGCTACACAACACAGCAATGAAATTTGCTGCTTTGCATTTTGTCAAAGAGAGAGCAGAAATTCACCATATCTATTAAAATATGGCACATTGCTAGAGTCTGACTTCTGTCTGCCTGGTGCCAACGCAAAGGCCCTTGTGCCATAATGAAAGGGTGCCTGGGTTCTGCTCAGAATAGTTTTATGTAGGAAACGATACCTTCCTGCACACAATCTATTAGAGGCTTATTCCTCTTTGTATGTGTGCTGTAGAATGAGGCACATATGCAAAGAGGAAGTAAAGGGGAGAAATAAAGAATTTCTCCTAGTTACGCCAGCCTCGGATAGGCACACCATTCTTGTACAAACACATGATTACTGACTTTACCCAATAAGGGTTTGCATCGGAATCCATGTGTAGATGCACCGGAGCACCCATGCGCCACCCATGAAACGCCTCCCTGATGCAAGGTAATGCTAGTCAGTGCTATGTGTTACTTTCTTTTTAACAAAACTATGCAAATTGGGCTTTCCATGGCTTATTAAATATCAAAATAGATTTTGCGCCTGGGCTGCATCACAAAAGTGACGTCAAAATCGTAGTAAATCTGGGCAATGCTGTTTAGTCAGTTGTGCTACATACTTTCTGTACTGAAGTCCATGCCGCACACAGCTGTGAGATCGTGTCCAAATATCTAATTTAAAGTTCTTAACATTGGTGAGGTGGGGGTATTTCCAGGGAACGACAGAGGTGTATTTAGAATGCAATCATAGTGACAAACAAAAGTTTAACTTCAAATAAACTATTTATAAAGCAGGCTGAGACCTACTCTCAGGTAGGACTGTGTGAAATTAAAATTAGGCCTGCTTGGCCGGTGACGTGGTTCATTGAGTTGGCACACCCATACTTGTCAATTGCATGGATTGGTCTTGAGAATGAAATGTCAGAGGTGATGTTTTTGCCAACAGGTGATTTTCAAACGTGAAACCTACTGGTGAGTATCTTGAAACCCGGCAAAACCTTGTGGGTGGGGCACCACCCGTTATCGGGCCATCTAGGAGACTCGGCCACTGGCTGGCACCCCAGGCATTAGTGACCAGGTCTCCCAGGCAAAAGCAATGGCTACACCTGCTTCTTTCTGGAGATTACTGGAAGGGTTCAGCCCACCAGAGCCCCAGACTCCTGCCTGACGCCACCCTGCCCAGGCAGGGAAGGTGGCTCTGCCAGGTGCCTGGAGCCCTGGCCTTAGGCATTTAGCCCTCCGGGTGAAAGGCAAGACTTCAACCGCCTCTCACTGGGGATTGCTGGAACTGTTCAGCCCACAGGAGCTCCAAACTTCTTGCGAGTCTGAAGCACCCTGCCCCGGACAGGGAAGGTGGCCCAGCTTGGTGCCTGAAGCCCTGGCCTGTGGGAATCGGGCCTCCCAATCAAAAGCTAATATTTTGCCTGCTTTTCACTGGGGATTACTGGAACTTTTCAGGCTACAGGAGCTCCAGACTCCTCCCCAGTCTGACGCCACCCTGCCCCGGACTAGCTAGGTGACTCTGCCCAGTGGCTGGTCCTTCACAGAGGTCCTATTGCCTCTCTGTATCCTGAAGGGGCAAAACAATCCTCCCTGGTCTGCAGCCACCCTGGCCTGGGCAGGGAAAGACACCCCAGTCCATCAGTTCAGGGTGCCTCTAATCTGTGCCTTCTGCCTTCCTGGAGCCCGGTCCTGGGGAGCTAAGGAGGGTTAAGCTTCCATCCAAACCCCCTCTCAGCTTGGGCCTACCCGGGAAGCTGTTTTTCCTTGACTATTAAGCCACCATGAAGTGGAGACTTACAGAACCCAGGAGGGAGACACAGGTTTGAGTTAGCCATGTCGGCAAGCCCTCCAGTCATCTGGTCAGCGCCCAGATAGCCCAGGCCAGCCGATGACCAGATAGCCCATGCCCCTGACAGCTGACAACCAGAGTGGCCGTGCACAATGAGGCCAGCACTCAGGAGGTCCTTCCTGGAGCCACCCAATGGCCTGCCTCCTGGTGGCTCCACTGGGGCACGTTCTGGCAATCAGCCTACTGACCTGCAAGGAATCAGGCACCAGGAGGCTCAGGGCAAGAGCAGGAGAAATGGCGTACGGTGGTGGTGGTCTCCCACTGACCTGAGCACCAACCTTCCCTCTGGCCAGCAGCAGAGGGACACCAGGGGCATGGCCTCACACGGACGGAGAAAACATCGTGGCTCAGAGAAAGGCTTTCAAAATATCACAGTGAGATAGCTGTTCTGCTACTCAAACCCTGCCTAGAATCATATTGTCTATGAATGATTTAGCACTGGGTGCCCCACGAACATGCGGTTAACTAAGGGTGATGGAGACGGCCCCCTTCCATCCGTGCTCCAGTCCCTAAGTGAATGGCTCTGTGCATCATCCCAGAGGCCGACTATTCCAGGCCAATCGAGGTTCCATGGCATTTCGGTATCATTTCGGTTTAGGGGGGATTCTGACTTAGAGGCATTCAAACATAATCCCACAGATCTTAGCTTCGCTCCACTGGCTTCTCAGCCCAGCACATACACCAAATGTCTGAACCTGCAATTCCTCTTGTACCAGCTACTAAACAGGATTACTATTGCCACAACCCATCATGAGTAGGATAAAACTAACCTTTCCCACGGTGGTCTAAACCTAGCTTATGTTCCCTATTATTGGCTGAACAATCCAACACAAGGAGAATTCTGCTTCACAGTGATAGGTGAAGCCAACATCGAATGATCAAAAAGTGATGTCACAAGCTGCCACAAGCCAGTAATCCCTATGGCAACTTTTCTGACACCTTCTGCTTGAAACCCAAATTGTCAGAGTAATCATGAAGCCCTGCTTTCACAGTTTGTATTCAAATTGAAACTCGAAATCAAGCGAGCTTTTGCCCTTTTGCTCTGCTTGAGGGTTCTGTCCTCCCTGAGCTCAACTTTGGGCATCCGTGTTATCATTTGACAAGTGTAGCCCCCCCCAGTCAAACTACCTACCTGCCACTGTCCTCCGAGCAGGTGCCAAGCACTAGGAGTCATAAGCAAGAACCCCAAGGGGTTCACGCCGCCTCATCAGGTAAGTGAAAAAATAATGAGTAGAGATATTTCACCTGTGGCCTGAGGGCCTCCCACTTATCCTACACCTCTCATGTCCCTACTCGATGCCAGACTAGAGTCAAATTCAACAGGGTACTCTTTCCCTGCTGATTCTACCAAGCCTGTTCCCTTGGCTGTGGAAATGCTTCGTACATGTGCTTTAGGAATTGTAAATAGGTAATCCTTATTTGCGTTTCCTACATTGTGGTCAAAATTTGAGATTTTAACCGGGTAGAATGTTTTTGACTTTGTACATATGAAAAGCCTGTTTTGCATTTCTTAAAGGGCCGAAATTGCGAATCGGCCCGTTAAGAAATGAAAAAAGCTTTCGTACATCTGGCCCCAGGTCATGAGATAGCATTTCAACCTTTTGTGTGGGCTTGAGTGGTGTGACTGTCGGAATCTTTAGCCCATTCTGTTAGTACCTCATTTATTTTGTTGTTTTTAGTATGATCTTTGTGAGGATCAAAGTTCAATCTGGGGTACCTCTCACTGTCACCTGGATGTATGTTATCAATGTTTTGTTTTTCAAGTGGTCATAGTTTGCAATTATTCACTAGAATGTTGTCTTTTTAATGAGTCATGAAAACCCATATGTCTTTTGGACATTTCGTTTTAGGCCTGTTGTTTGGCTGAAATTTTCAATGATCAACAAGTTAGTACTCATGCCTTCAAATGTGTTGCTGAGTACTGCTATGTCAGCTACAAAGTCTAATGTGTGAGTTTGTTCAATAAATCCATCAGACCCAAATGTAAAGCTCTTGCCATTTTTCTGATGATCACATATTAAAGGGACCATGGTACTATTAAGCAGTGAGGATAGTGAGTCACCTTGTTTGACACCAGACTTCATTTTTATTTCTGGCGTAGATTCATTGTTTTTTCCCCTTGAAATACATAGATGAATCTATGTATAAATCTCTTATTTGATCTTGGAATTATCAAGGAACTCTTTGTCTCGTGAGACTCTGTATGATGTGATAGTGACTGGCAGAGTCTAATTATTTTGAAATGTCTATGAACACCACTGCAAGCAAGTGTTTATTCTTACGTGCCCATTTTATGATATTCTATAGGAGTGTCTGGTTTTCGGGACATCCTCTCACTTTCATGATGTCATGAAGTCTTTCTGTCTTTTATTCACGCTGTAGGAAGGTGGAATCTGACTATATGGTTGCCCCCACTTTTTTTATGGTGTTTTGCTGGTTTATGACTTAGTTGGACTGGGATCCTGCTATTCAGGGCCCCAGTCTATCTGCTTTCTCTGTAAAAGGTTTCCATGTGCCTTAGGCACATCACTGATTGGGATCTGGGTGCCCTTATAAGTCCCTAGTATATGTTATACTATGTACCAAGGGCATAGGTACCTCAGAGGCCTGCCAGGGGCTGCAGCATGTATTATGCCACCCCTGGAAGGCCATCCAAACTGACACCACAGGTCTGCTACTGCAGCCTGGGTAAGGTGGTGCATGCACCCCTTACTGTGATATAGGTTACCTATATCACTAAATACATACACACATATAAACCTATAAGTCACTCCTAAGGCAGGCCTTATCAATCCTAAAGGCAGAGTGCATGGTTCCTATGTGAGAGGGTGCCCCTGCATGAGCAGGGCCCCTCTGCAGCGTTCGGAGACCTCTCTGATGCTGTTTGTAGTGCAACCTGACCATATACTCTTAGCGCATTATATCCTCGCGGTAAAATGCTAACTTTGGAAGGGCTGCACCTAAACATGTCGTGTTTGGTGTCAAACATCTTGGAATACTACCCCCCGCCAATTCTGGCGGCGGGAGGTAACATTCCACCCTTCTAGAGGGAAAGACATGTTAACTCTGACTAACCCGGTAACTTCTCTCCAAAGCCCTGGCATCACAAAATGGATGCTGCTGCCACAGACACGAGTCTGGCCTCCTGCTGCTGGACGAAACTCCGGCAGGG